>JAOTQE010031332.1:0-10298 GCA_025631205.1 Nesometra sesokonis
CACATTCCTATGACTTTCTACGCCCCTAAGGGTCACGTCATGTCCTGGCAGCTGCTACTCAGCGCCGATACTTCTGTAATTTCTCACAGCTCATAGTATTTTTTCGGTATCCCCCTTAAGACATAAAATATGATGTAATTATAATTTAGGATAATTAGTAATGTAATAAGGTATAATTAACATACAACAGCAATAATAAACTTTCCAAATTTATCAATATTAAAACATGTTCAGTACAATATTATTTTAAACAATAATTTGACAAAAGCAAACAACAACACACGTTGTAATAACACCAAATCAGAGCGCAAATCCACGCTAAACCTTTAATCAATTTTATATTAACTGATATGAAAACACTAGAGTGAAATGTATTGAGAATTAATAAATTATCAATATCCTTTAATAGAAACTTGCACCAGTCACCCAAACATACTATAGAGAATTAATACACAAATACAATACATTATAATATCCACTCAGTAATTATGAATTAGGTGGATGTGTAAAGACTGAAAAACTTGCTATGAAAGCATTCTGTGTGCTACTAATTGATTTTCTTTTACTGGAAATACGAATTTGTTAGACCATGAAACCTTTTGTTTTGTTAAGCTTTGCATAGGGCATGTCCTACCTGCTGGCATAATGGGAGAGTCTAAATAGTGTTACACCAACAGAGAGCAGTAGAGTCTCAGAGTGTTCATTTAGTAAAAGTCAGCGAATGTAAACAGAAGTACACATATACCACTAGGCTCGTCATTAATAAGGTAGACTATCATCTGTAGCGATCAAAACAATCTGGGAATATATTAATACGGCACCTAAATTAAATACTTCCTGATACAAAGATTCGATTACAGAAATATTTTATTCAGCGTTCGAGTGCCTGAAGCATCAATTATCTTTTTGCTCTAAAAACCTGGATCAAAATATCACCACGAAATTGAACATAAAATTCAGGCAGATACTTTATGGTGTCTGGAGGATGTTAGATATCAATCTAAAAATTTAAGCTAGTGGTAAGTTCAATATTATTATTTTTCATAATTAAAAAGCATTATCAAATATTAACATTGATATAAATTAATACATCTAAATTTATAATGTTATCATTTGTTAATGGCAGGGGAATTAGAATTTTCTTGTTCTATGAGAAACAAGAAATTTTTTTTTACAAAAAAAGCGGTGCAACCAACCTTGTTCCTATTTTAGTTGTTTAAATTGTTTAATCTGTAATTTGATATGATGAAATGATCCTCCAATTTATTTTGAAAAAAGTTTTGCTATCATTTATATAACATACTCAAAAACCACATGTGTTATTTACAAGTACAAAATCTAAAAAAAAAACCATTCTGACAAAACTCTCAACCTCATGATGCGTACTTCCATGAATGGCTCGGTTAGTATTTGCCAGTAGAATAGCTGCTCGGCCATGTGGCAATCCCAATTAACAAATTTCTCTAATTCGTAAATTTAAATAAGCCGCTGAGAATGTTATTTTGTAAGTTAATGCAATTTCATTGGTCCCAAAACTTCATTTGGCCTCATTTGTCATCATTAATTAACTGGGCATGGGCATTCGTTTTTAATGTATTACTTTTATACGATTAAAGTTTAATTAGATTTTCCAGTAGTTTCCTGGTAGTTTTTTTTTCTCTGAATTCCCTTCCCTACAAAGTAAATGCTACCATAACACTACTGTTAATTACTGCTGTTCCTTCTTGTTCATATCTGCCTAAAAATGCAGTGAAAATAAATTAAAATTTAAACTGGTAAAAATGGACTTAAAGCATTCACATATGTTAATAGAAGCAACACATCTTCTATTTTAATATAACATCAAGCAATTGATGTGGCTTTCGCCAGGTGATTTATTCAGAATAATTATTATTCATGTGAAGACTCGTCATTTTTCTGGCATTTGTGCTAAACACGTACTGTGGCAGTGCTAATTAAAAATTATTGAAAAAAGAAGTATGTAAATGAAAGCGATATTAATGTATATAATTCATAAATAATAACAGGTACATACAAGATTCAAGTTATTTCATCCAATATATTAAAAACATTAAAAATAAATTTAACATATAGTATACATATTATTATTATATAAAAGTTAAATAGGCCCTATATAATAAAGTATGATAAGATATTCAAACATTACGCATTTAAAAACTGACAAAACACGACCCACAATCCAATTTAAAAAGCAGCATAAGATATAAAAAGAAATCCTAAAAAAACAATTTAAAACTTATAAACAGCTTAAGGACTTATAAAAAAAATTGGAACTGGTGTAAATTATTTTGGACTATGAGTTTACGAATTTCATTTTGACCAGTTTTGTGTTACACATAAACAAAATCAACACACAGAATGCCATTGTTGCAGATGATAACTCCAAATTTATTCATGGTGATATGGGAATAAAATACTGTATGCATCATTGTATTCAACATATTTGAGTAAATGTTTGTAGCATGGGTATGCAACTAGCTATATGAATTTCAGTTATTGATGTTACTATAATCGGTTAGTTTTAACGTCCAATGATGCCTGATAATTATACTAGTCCACCTTGAAAAAGTTACCCACGTTTGACAACATAAATTTGTTGGGACCTTAATATTAATGGATGATGTCAATTTATTAGTGAAAGGAGCTGCATACTTACAAAATTATAGTATTTTCAAAATTTTAGTCTTCTATACTATTGTGCAAGCATGTTTGAATTTATTTATAAAAGTGGTAGAGATAACATTTTAACATTGTTGGTCGAAAACTATCTACTAGTCTACCTAGTCAGAAATATCACATTTATATTAGAAAATTGATTATGGCATTAGTATTGTAATCTGGGATATTATATGTAACAATTTTATAATGTATATTTCCTATCTAGTACACGGGTTTTCAATTTGAAAAAAACCTATTTATTTCACTAAACTAATATTGCTCTTTAATATTGTTTTTTTTTATAGATCACTGATCGATGGCTGGAATTAAAATTTTCTTGGATTATGTACATGAAGCTACTGAGATGTTTTTATAGTTTTAATTAATCCAACAGATTAATATCCTCTCAGCACATCTGTTGTGGAATACAAACGTTCAACGTTGCCTTCTAAACTGTACACGATTACTATATTCAGACTCTTATATTATAAGCTGGTAGGAAAGCGTAGCTGGGATTTGATTTGTTTTGTTTCAGGATGTTAACTGCTAATGAAGATCTATTATTAATCAATAATACTAAATTTACAGAATCACCAAAGATTTTTTTTTAAATAATGGTAAATAAATCATTTGATTTTAACCAATTCAACAGACTTTTCGTATGCTACGAATATGAACAGGCTGCATACTGAAGTATATATTAGAATTGTTAATATGCACGGAAACAGTTGTGGCAGTCAAATAATTTGCAAGAAAAATAACGGCTTAAATTGAAAACGAAACATTAAGACATCCATTACAAAAATGTTTGAAATACGAAGAGCTTTCATCCTACTAACTATTCTCATGGTGTCGCTAAACACAGCTCAAAACACGGTCAGCTTTCTTAAAGAGCCCTCTGATCAAACGGCATTAAAAGGTAAAGATGCCTCATTTACTTGTATAGTTGACAATCTTGCAGCTGGCCATGTTGTGCGTTGGATCCAATCGGGACTCGTTGTTATATCGCTGAATGAAAGAGTTATTGCTGATGAAAATCATTTTCAAATAGATGCAAATCGTGATAAGGGCGAATACAATCTAACGATTAGATCTGTCATATTAACAGATGATGCACCATATAGTTGTAACGTTTTTGAAAATGAAGATACACCAGTCCCTATTGCCTCATCTAAAGAGGTTAGACTAACAGTAAATTATTTGCCAGATAGTACCTACCCCGAATGCTTAGAGACTATGGGTAATGGCAATGGAATATATAATGAGGGAGATTTTGTAGAACTGTGTTGTGTGTCGGAACGTGCCTCTCCTCCTGTTACGCTCCAATGGACAACAAACGGTGATATTATACGTCAAGATATCCGTATAGATGACAGTGAGAATGGAATTCGTAAATTAATACATAAGTTCCAAGTAACGGCAGCGCATAATGGCGCAAGTTTTAGCTGTATGTTGACGTCCACAGCTGATCCTGGTTTCAAACGAAATTGCTCAACTGGACCAATCGCAGTAACCTACAAACCGCAAATTTTAATACCAAGTTACGAAAATGCAATTTCACCTGGCCAGGAGGTTTTATTTTTCTGCCAATCAACTGCAAATCCCGCTGCGGACAAATTCAGGTGGGAATTACAACCGCCAATTGATAGCAATAGACTTGTTTTAAAACTTGAAAACCAAACACTTCAAATATTAAATACCAAACCGAGAGA
The DNA here is from genome assembly GCA_025631205.1 of Nesometra sesokonis. Lineage (NCBI taxonomy): Eukaryota > Metazoa > Echinodermata > Crinoidea > Comatulida > Antedonidae > Nesometra > Nesometra sesokonis. The sequence continues at coordinate 4,392 of JAOTQE010031332.1, forward strand.
CAATGGAACAAAATTAACTTGTTTTGCTACTAATAAAATAGGTACTGGGCATGCTCAATTAACACTAATTGTTAACCCTTATCCCGCAACCACTCCTAGGCCGGTGGTAACTACTACAAACTTCTCAGCCCCTATTCCGCCAGGAGAAATCTCAAAAGGCGATGAAGAGACACTAACGTTAGCTATTATATTATGCATAGCGACAATTGGATGTATAATGTTGATCTTATTACTGACAATTCCAATACTTCTTGTTTATTGTAACAAGAAGAAAGCTAAAAATGTTAACTATATCTCCAAACCTGAGTGTTATTTTGAACCAAAGGATTGCAGAGCTGAACTGCCATACAGCCATGCACAAACTGGTGCTCTTGGATACTCCGAGTGGGGTACGGGACGAACCGTGTCGTCATCAGATAGAACACGTCGATATGATGAGCCTATTTATCAAGAAGTAGACGAAAAAGAACCCTCACTTCCAGAGGAACTTCCTAAATATTATTATCCCGATCCCTATGAAACAAGGTCTTGTTTACATTCAAAATATGATGACTTTTCCACAGTATATACAACAAGATCCATCATCATCTAAATATGTTTTATTTCTGTAAATATACAAAAAGAAAATATTATTTACCTGTATTTTGTTTGTCAAATTTAATAATTTTAACCTGTATTTCTTGTTAATAAATAAATCAAACATGTTTTCAAAATGTAAAAATAAATAATCATTATAAATAACAATTATAGTGGTTAAAAGAATAAAGTATATTGATCAGTAATGATAAGAGATATTTTTGTAAGCATTTTTATCTTGTAATAATATTTCATTCAACCACGGAGGTATAAAATACTATACCAACCTGCTTCACTGTCTTCAATATTTAGTACAGGCATGGATCCTATAATCCGCGGTACAGGAATGGTAGGTAAATTCTAGGGAAAAACTTTGTTTTAGGCACAGACTGTTTATGGCTAGATAGTGTGAACTCAACACTGTAGAACTGCAATCTCATTTAGGCGCCTACTATTGATCGTCGCCAGTCTTTGTCATAAACAGGCAAGTTACATAATAACTGTTTAATATTTATTTTACTTGTAACATTCTTATATCATAAAAATTATTTTCATGTTACATATTACATGTTGTCAATGTCTTTATACTTGGATTAAATTGACTTCCATTTATTGACAAATTTGAAAGGTTTATGAAAATTGGGGGCACAATTTTGTCATAGCAACAGCATTAAAATGTACCATGATTTGATTGGCTGAATTTCAGATACTGTATATCATTGAATAGTAGGCACTTTCATGGAACTGCACTTTGGGGCTATGTATTCTATGGTAGTTCACTATCTAGCCATTAAAATAATACATCTATGGTTTTAGGCAAGATGAAATATAAGAATTATATATAGATCAATGATAGTTTCCACATGGATTATCCACGCTATGATTGAAGCGTTTCATATGACATCTGGGAATAAACCCAGGATGTACAAAGCCCATGTATATGTTCTTGAGGTATTTAAAAAAGCTTAAAAACCTATGGCTTCCTGAGACAGGAACAAAACAACAGATGTAACATCAGATAGGTATTTTATCTGTCTGAAAGGTGCTCTTATATTTTGGGTTTTGAAATTTGACAAACGTGAGATCTCACCACATAGCATGTCGGATCAAAATTAGGGACAAATATTTGTTCATCATCTAATTTTGAGTGAAAATGATAATATATATATTTCTTCAAAATAAGCAAGTAATTTTCAAAATCTATTTTTTGTCATTTTCCAGGTGACAATACAATGTCCAATAAGAGATCAAATTTAGTAATCTGGGTTCACATCATGCTTCAGTGATAATTATAAACAGCCATGTTTGTAAAAAAACGCAAATCTGATTACTTTCAAATGTTTTATTTCAAGTATCTGGTTAAATGACCTCCATCCACCACAGCAACTTTCATTTTGGTAATAACCATTGAACAGCCTTTTGGTGATGTTGAATTATTTCTTAACAATTTACAAAGCAGTTGAGAAAAACATGATTAATTTGATTAATATTAAGATAGTAAAGTGCAATAATTTGTTTAAAAAATAATGAAACTGAAAATGCTCACCATGTATGTTATATAATGTTAATTATGTAATGAAACTACTCTCATTACGTCGACCCGTCCTCAATAAACTAATGTTGGATTAAGGTTCTACCAAGGAGGTTTGGTTCTACAAGCAGTTCAAAACTATTAACACATCACTCCTGGAATGAATCCATGAGTATTACACAACTAATAGCCTACTGACCAATGAAGACATTGAAAGGTTTGAAAAGGTGTGAAAAATGACACTATTCTCATTACATATATTGAGGTAGCTTAACATTAGTTTATTTAGGGCTTGGTAGTTCCCAATGATTAAGTTCAGTAATTAGTTAACTGTAGCACTGAATTATTGTTAGTTTAATTATTGTTGAATGAAAATATTACTTGTCAGAATATCACTATTGTACTGACCTTGATATAAGACTATCATATGTATTACAAGCCCTGGGACTGACAGAGGATTGGGGACTGTGGTGCACAAGATTCCACGTCACTTCTGCTCAATCATGGCATAAAACAATATGACAAAATTTGTTTTAATTTTAATGAAACATGTTTTCTGAGTAGCAAATATAATAAAGGGATGCAATTGTACCATCTACATCCACCCCCTCTATTAAATCCAGAGTACACCCCTGACCTTTGAATGGTATTTATATAAGATGAGTGCTCCAACATTTAATTTTGGTACTATTATTGGTATTCTAGGTTAATTAAATAAAATTAAAGTGATGTGGCCTATACCAGGGTCAGTACATTATGTGTTTTAATTGTACAATATTCGGAAAAGGTCTTTAGATTGTTTTCTTCAAGATATATCTTTTTTTGGTATCTGTGTAACAGGCATTTCTCAGTAATAACAGATTCACTGCAATAACTATCTATTTCCTCTATGTTAAAATTTATTAATTTATGCCTTTTCAATTATGCGATGCACATAAAAAACAGTCAATTTGAACGCATAATGGGTTTAGGTTAATTATTAATGCTAAACTAAATTGAATAAAAATGTAGAATTTGTTGGTATCTGACAAAGTACAGCTGACACATATTGCAGTGATGATTAGCTGCCATTAATAGCAAGCGAGAATGTGATAAGATACATAATGATAAACATCCACAATCACACCTTTAAAAAAATTTAATGTGTATTAAAATTCCATGATGGATTCAGGGACAAACTTATTCTTGAATCTATTAAGAAATGGTTATGCATGATGTATAATTAAGCAACATTACCATTTTTGGCAACGATTTGATAAAAATTGTGCAAACATTACTTGAGCAAATCCACCATGACACCATCCAAAAACTTAAATCATCAAATCATTATCAAAACAAATCTACTATGAAATCATCACCGCCATCATAACCACCACCACCACCATCATCACAATCATCAAATCATAATCATCACCATCATCAAATCATCACCACCATCATCATTATCACCACCATAACAATCATCATTATTACCATCATCACCACCATCACAATCATCATTATCACCATCACCACCATCGCCATTATCATCATCATGAAATCATTAGCTCCGATGAGAGGATCTAAGGGCACTCAACTTATTAAGTAATATTTTACTCATCATCAAAGTTATCAAGCTCACCTGAACTTATTTAGATATTCAAGTTCTATATTTTTACATTTATCATTGAGTGGTAATGAGCCCACCCAACGTAAAATGATTTACGTTTTATTTTTTCGGCCCTTGTCTTTTAAGTATATTTTTCATAAATGGAGTGTTCATCCTAAAGCTTAGAACATGTTTTTTTTAACTGTGTACGGCATCTTAAAAACAATGATTTTTTTCTAATCACTACATGATAGATGATATGTAGTGAATGCAACCTGCATTCTATTGAGACCAATACTACCCTAAAGCATGTACTCTTAACAAGATACCTAGCATCTGCTTACTCCTGATTGACATGAATGCCGCAATTAATTTATCATATGAAAGATCATTAACATCATCTTGTATATGATATCAAATTTTAAATAAGTTTCCATTTTTTAAACAAATTTTATCAATCATATAAAATTTAATAAGATAATTTTAAGATTTCCTTGCATAGAAGCTACCACCCAACATATTTAAATTATGAAAAAACATGCAAAACACCAGATTGGACTCCTCCACAATAAGTGCGGTGCCCGCTTCCTCTTTAATTCATAGTATATTCCTTAAAACATAGTAGTATCAATCGTCTAAAAATTGATTAGATTCTCTTGCATAGAAGCTACAATCCAACATAAAAGTCAACTGTTTAAAAAATCGTGCAAAACACTAGATGATTAAATTCCTGCGTAATAGGCGCCCTAGTTCCTTTTAATTCTTAGTATATTCTCAAGCCATCCGCATGAATATATCATACACGCAAGCTTGATGCATATATCTTCAAATGGTGCTTTTTATAAGGTTAGCTATTATTTATCTTCGCTATAAAGGATTCAAATTGTTGCGTACACACCTTCTGTTTCATATTATTTATATTTTGGTTTTCACATACATGATTTTAAGATAAATACCAATGCATCTTGTTGAATTCTATTTAAAACAAGAAAACTGCTAGAATAATAAAGACTACAAAATAAAAATGCAACCGAGTTTGGTGTATTTATTATCATGCTTTTTGCATAATGTTTAAATGTTTTGTCATGGAGATGAAATTAAGGGTATGTTCAGACTCAATGTTAAAGTGGAGTGCAAAATAAGCGGTGTTAGATAATCTGTGTCTGAACTAGCCAGCAATTAGTGTAATTAACTAATCTGGAGCATAACCTGTGCTTCCAGCAAACTCAAGATTAGCTATGGAGCTATGCCTCCTAGACTTAATTGATTTTGACCTTGTGTTACATGTTCACCAATCAAAACTTAAAATTGGTCTGCATTAGCTAATCAATTACAGATGACTGGTCATAAAAACCTACTGGCGGAAATTTTAAAAATTGCTTATGACTTACACTACGTCTTGTATCCAAACACCTTGGTCCTTACGCCGCATATTAGCTTACGACTTGCTTACGCTACGCTTAAACAGGAATCTGAACATACTCTCAAGTCACTTGGTCCCTGTGGGGAGTGAAAGTATTCACTCAGTATTTTCATGGTTGATTAGAAGCCTAACCATCTTACAGAAATTAAATTTAATACTATAGATGCCTTCAAGAGCAAACATCTGTATCAATAGAATAAGAACAGTAATTACATATAATAAAATATAATATGGGGCTAGGCATGGCAAAACCACCAAGTCGCATAGTAAGTTGTTGAAAAATAAGCAAAAGGAAATATACTCAAATACAAAGAAAATTTCCGATGATGTCCGATTTTTATAATTGACCCCTCATTTTAAAGCTTACATCGAGTGTTGTATGGTTTCAGTAATAACTCCATTTTACAATATCGCGATAACTTGGTGGTTTTGCAATGACTTGCCTCATATATGGACAAATTTAGATTGCAAATTATATCAAGAGGGTGAAATGGTTAATATTTAAATTATAAATAAAAGATACAAAGCCATAAAGGCAAAAGTAAAGAAATCTGAATGTCTTTGTAGAGATGTGGTGACTGTCGATCATTGTGAAGGGGCATGATGATATTAAAGAAAATGATGACAAGATCAGACCTTCATTTAAAAGGCGCTTGATCGCGCTAGCGCTCCTTCGCACTCCTGAAAACGATCAAAGGTGCGCAAAAAGTCGCGCTCCTTACTCATTAAACTATTATTAATATTATTACATTTACAATCCATCGGAAAAACCCCGGCGAAAAAATAAAA
>JAOTQE010031343.1:0-14437 GCA_025631205.1 Nesometra sesokonis
CCCCGATTTTACGAATCCTTTCAATTACGAACGCCATCGGGCCCGTGCTGTACGTAATTGAGGGGTTTTACTGTATATGTGTTACAATGCATTGTAATGTACCTTATTCACTTGCTCCCATGCTTTCTTCAGAGCTTCATTTTTCTTCTCATCAAGCTCTTTTATAGTGGCCATTATTTTATTCTTGTCATTCTGAACAATTCTTTGCTTCTTTATCAAATCATTATACTAGAAAATACAATACACGCATATTATGCAATCATTTAATACCACCATTTAAAAATTAGTAAATGTAAGAACTACATCAAGAACTAAGAAAAAATTGATTGAATGATTAATAGAAAACAACTGATCTCCATTCGGATGCCTCTGGTGTAAGTTGGGTAGTACCAAAATAGACAAAGCATTACTGTGAAATAAATTTCATGCGACATTGAATGAATATCCTTAATGTTTAAATCAACACAAAAAAAATAAATAAAATCTTAGATTAACTAAATGTACATCATAGAATTATTTATTTTTTCACTTGTGATAATGAAGTTTTTTTGTTGTTACAATGTCAAGTTATGGATAACAGCATGGGGAGCCACCTCCTCATGCTTGATTATAAAAGCCTTTTGACCTTGCAGATCATAACATTTTAGTTGTTCACACATCAATAAAATGCTTGTACAATGGGTGAAAGTGTTATAGCAAATCGTTCCCACCATGTCAGCGTTTACCAACACCTTTTATCCTGGGCCTCAGCCAATGCAGGTGTTCCCAAAGTCTCAAGCCTCAGCCCCTGTTCATTGTCTATATTAATGACATGATAATACACTTTTTATGTACATGGATGATTCATTAAACTCAGAAAAAATCAAACAAAGGTTTACATCAACTCTTCAAAGGATAACTGATTCAATGGGGTAAAATGATAAGCAAAAACAAAAAGTAAGTTGGGTTTGGCTTTTAAAAAGATTGTGGAAGCATAAGTGCTGTTTTTAATATTCTCATTACTGGTGGAAAATGTAAAAATCTTGACTTAATATGACCTCACTACAATGTCATTCTCATTGTGGGAAAAGCCCATTAGTAACTACACACATGTAATGCACGCAAACCTCCTACATGGTAACAGTGTCTTCCCATGTCGTAAGACAACCACGTGTAATGCATGCAAACCTCCTACATGGTAACAGTGTCTTCCCATGTCGTAAGACAACCACGTGTAATGCACGCAAGCCTCCTACATGGTAACAGTTTCTTCCCATGTCGTAAGACAACCACGTGTAATGCACGCAAACCTCCTACATGGTAACAGTGTCTTCCCATGTCGTAAGACAACCATTAATTTAACCTATCAACATTTTGAAATATTTTATGTTTGTTTTTCCTTTGTGATAAATAAACATTGAGACCATCTGAGAACTGAAATAAAACAGTGCAAGTGCAAAGAACATTTTGATATAGTGAATTATACTCAAATGCATGTCATACATTCTTACCCTTTCCTCAGCTTTACTGAGAGTACTCATTGCTCTCAAGTTGACATTCTTTGCAAGGTTCTCTTTGACTTCCTTCAGTTTATTCAGCCTGGTTGACACTTCTTTCGGATCATTTTGCGTGAAGTCATACCCAGTGTTGGGCTGTCCAAAATATTGTTTCTCATTTGCGATCCACTCATATTTAGCAAGTAGACTTTCAACCTTAAAAAAAGTTAAAACTAAATATTCAGAATGAATTTATGATTGGTGTTGTTGGCCATTATAGAGTGCATAATACCAAGTGTCCTTTAAAAAGAGAACAAAACAGAAAAAATAAAAAGGAAAATAGGAGCACAGAGTTAACAATTCGAATGATCAGAATAAGTGGGGTTTGAGTCTCTCTTTGGAAATAGACAGGGAAAAAGACTCATGAACAGTAACAGGAAGAATATACCAAAGCTCAGTGCCAGCAATCATGAAGGACCTTTCACCACAGGTCTTCAAACGGCATGGTTGAATATAAATAGTATGTTTGGAAATAGATCTAAGAGTACAAGAACAAGTCGAAGAACATTAGACTGAATATGTACATAGGAGGCTGAGAATGAAGATTGTAATCATAATCAACAGAAAACAAGGTAACGTGGAGGGGAGGGTCCGCCGGGTCGGCGTGGTTCCCGGTTTGATTTCCATGAGCAAAAAAAAAAAAGGGTTTTTCTCCATTTGTGTGTCTATTTTCCTATTTTTGGGCTCAATTATACAATATTTTTATTGAAAAAAACATCAAAGGATTATCGCTTTCTTCTTTTACATTTTTTCATACATTTACCAAAAAGTGGGGGGGGGGGACAATTGATATAATGTCCCCCCCCCCACATTGAAAAACAAATCGACGCCCATGCTGCTTACTGAATTCATTCATCCATATACACCTCAGGTATGCTGATGTGATGTCTTGTCAGATTCAGTTGAGAAATTGCAATAGTTGAAAAACCCGGAATATTGATACATCCAAATTGTCATAATTAATAATGAAGCATGCAGTGTCCAGTGGTGGTGGTGCCATTGGCACAGGGTGATGTGACACATCTAGCGGGGTAGTGGCAAGTGCTCTGATTTGCATCTCTGCTTACAACTACTCCTGCTGGCTAGCCCTTGTGGTGAAAAGCAAACAGAGTATGTAAATGTTGCCTGCCAGTACATTTAGCCTCTCTATCATCAAGACTTCAACATATTCTCCCTGAGGCTAATCAGTTGGAGATCGAAATGCAACACTGTGATTGCACCTGAAAAAAAGGCTACATCTCATTGAGAGAGGAAAGCTGGTAACTAGCAAAAGCCTCCTTTTCTTTAACGCTATTTCGACTAGATAACTATGAATCAAATAGTGTCCAGAAATGACACTATGAAATAAATTTTAAAGAATCATTGCCCATTTGCAAGTGTGGCACAAGTCTTCAACATGGCATCAAATATAACGTTATATCCTACATACCTTGTTACCAGCTTCCTTGCTTTCTTTATTTATCTTTGATGCCTTATGATCCATCTCTTTAATTTCTAGCTTTATATCATTCTGTTCTTTGATAAGCTGGTTTTGTACCTCTATTTTGGCATTGATATCTTGGTTACGCTCTGACAATTTCTCTTTCTGTTGGTTTAGATCTTGTTGACATTGTTTCACTGCTTCCTATAACACAATGACACAAAAAAAAAAACAGATGAAATCTTAATTTGATAGTAAGGCTTTCAAAAAAGACATATGAAACATTATTTTTTCCAAATATACCTTAACTAAGCTTGTTTGTTTGACCGTGTACATTTTATACAACCTAAAGTAAGTTGTCAAATGTGACCTATTTACTTTAAGACAGTGATGTGTTATAAAACAAATAATGAATGTTCTGTATTTGTTGAGAAGAGAATATTTTTACAAATTGATAATAATTTCAATAATTACCGTTGACTCCTTGTTTGCTTCTTGGGCCTGTTGTAACTGTTCCTCTAATCCAGCAATTGTCTCATTTATTGTGCTGATTTGTTTTTCGTATTTACCTAAATCCTGTTGAAGTGTCTCTGCCTCTAGTTTCAGAGTTTGCATTTCCTAAAAACAAATATCCACATACAAATTGTTATAAGTGCTGGACTGGATTAAGTGGATCACAAGATCACAAGTGGAACAAGTCTCCTAAGATAGTATAAGTGCCATGGCACTTTTATTTTATGTCTTTCCAAATTAACATTAAATCATCGACACTAATAGGCTGGTTAAAAAAATTTAAATTATCAATATAGATTCATATAATAACAGAATAAAATCACTTAACATACAGAAACATAGACAATCATTGTACAGTTTTAAATGATGAAAACTTATGATGAAAACTGTTATTAAAAAAATATTGATATTACTGTAAATGTAAAGGAAGTGTGGAATTAAAACTATGTTTACAAACATCAATTCTATTAAATGGAACAATGAAGGTGGGATAAGTAAGGACAAAAATCATATATATTGTGTCATATATGCCTACAATTAATTACTGGATCTAAAGTAAATATTTTATTTTAATGACTTTTTTATCCATCTGTACGTAATGTTTTAGGTTTACACTTAGATTTTTCTATGTGTTTGTTGGCATTTTACATTGCATTAGTGATGGCCCTAATAATGAGCTTGCTGGATGGGTTATCCTCTAAAACAAGGCAATGGAACAGAAGGACGAAGCTCTCTGCCATGGTACAGTACATAGGGTAGGCATACACACCTTTCATCCATAAATTTTGTACTGACAAATTTAGATCCAGATGCTAAAGATTACTTATACCATACGTTTTAATTAATTTGAATGATTTCTTTTGTGATACTTCTAGAATTTTTAAAGGTAGTCATTTGACACTAATGAAATTTTAAATTTCTTTTTTGTAAAAAAAAAAAAACTTTCTTGTAAAACATTTTTTGACAATGACATACCAAAGTATTCCGAATGAGCTTTATTGTGGTAATAGTAAATCAAATAATCTTTTTAGAGCAGGGACTCCTATAAGTGGCTCCAAGTGATTCCAATCATTTTTTTGCAGGTTATCCAACATAAAATAAATTCTGGAAACTGATACAAGAACATAATGCTTGGAAACATGATAACTTTTAAGATACGCTGTCATCACCACGTGACGATTCATGATATACGATGTGCACAAATTAACAGTGCTACTTATAAATCACTGTTTAACCAAGATTGTTGCCTCGGTTGTTGAGCAAATTGCAAAAAATCTCTGGTTCTCAAAGAACATCGCATGTTTCTCGGTACATGTGAAAAACCTTTGAAGTCCGGACTTCTGTCTCCTTCTGTTGAATTGCCTTGATAAAACCAAAACCAGAAAACACTCAAAAGGCTATTGTATAGTTACCTCATGCTTGGATTTCATTTTTTTGTTGGAGTCTTCAGCAAGTTTCTTAGCTTTATCAACCTGTGCTTCAGCTGCTTTTATTTCTTTATCTCGTTCAGCTTTTGGGTCTTTTAGTTTAGCTTCTAACTCCTTCATTTTTTTGGACATCTCGACTTGTGTGATTTTTGATTCTTCAACATTTTTCTGCTGTTCATCTAAATGCAAACAGTGTGAACATATTTTACAACTTAAAATTATATGACTGATCTAAATTATGTTAAGCAAATCATTTTTGCTGGCCCTAGAGTTTTAAGTCAAATGTGAACTTCAAAGTTAAAAAAAGTATTTGGTAAAATAAATTGTTCAGTGTAACTATGCGAACTCTCTGCTAAGAGGGCAATAGTATAATCTGGCAACTTACCAACTGATGCCTCCAATTTCTTGATCATATTTAATTGCTGGAAGTGAGTGCTCTCTTGAAGGAGACTCTCAACGCTTTCAAGCTCATGTGACTTTATATCTAATTGTTCTTTCAACTGATGGTATCTACAAGCAAAAAAAAACGGTGTTATACTATAAAAAATTGTATATACAGTACCTCATACATAGATTCCAGTCATCTTATTGGTCAAAATGCAGATGATAATTCCAACCACCAAATTTCCAGGAAAAAAGTGATAGTCACTTTTTCCCTCATGATAATAACTTTTTCACTCGTGATAGTAACTTTTTCCCTATAGCGATGTCATTTTGTAGGCCCACCAAACAAGGATTTTTGTTTTGGTAATTGCGACCTCTATGGCTTTTGATCGCGCGACATCGACATGGTTCATTGAGTAGCCAAACAACAATAAACAGAGAAAACATTTTGACAGCGAATAAACAGAGTAGGCCTACAAGGGAAATGTTTGGTCTATTATTTTTAAAAACTATTGCAAATTTATGTTGAAGATGGTGTTAAAAATGAATACCCAGTCTATAAATTTTAAGATGAAGATTGTACTTGAGGTGTCCTGCGTGCTAGGCCTAGTAGCCTCAAGCAGACCATGCAGCACTGCATAGGCCGGGTTAGTCTAAAGGCTATTTGATCTATCCTTTACAGGCACTTTCAGAGCATTCGTTTTTAAATGGCAGGCACAGACTAGACTAGTCTAGGTAAGTCTGTTAACAAAAAGATACAATTGTACAACAATGATTGTTCATCAGTGGGCTAGAGGGGCCTAAGCCTCCTCATCTGAATGTTACTCTTTTCCTAGGCTAGGACTATGTGAAATCTATGTATGAGGTGTATATAACAAATATCGACTGCTCTATATTCGGGGAATAGTGAGATCTACTGTCCCTCGGAGATGAGAAGACCAGAGCCTACTCTGATCTTCTCATCACCTCGGGACAGATCTCACTATCCCCCTTATGACCAGTCAATATTTGTATACTATCATATTACCAAACAAAGGCCCTTAGAAGAGCCAGACTAAAAACCGAAAAATGTCCACATAACATTGATTTTAAGGGAGCATTGAAATCTATAGGGCATAGTTACCTTCACACAAAGCTAGAAAATGCAGTGTGGGATTGCAAGGCAGAAAATTAAATGTTATTAACTCAATGTTTAATAATCATCAGCTCGTGTCAAGATTGATAATTTAATTAGTAAATCTTTTCAAAATCTAATTGGTATATAGCATGGTTCTCCATATTCATCATTTTTATTTAACATTTTTCTTAATGATTTAAAACAAATACTTAAATGGGGGATGAATTAAATGTAAAGTTGCAGAGCATCTCTTGTATCACAAAGTCATCTTCAGTGAAATGAAAAGAACAAAATCATTACTAAATAAACCTCAGTCCTCCTCGTTTAACTGAAGACAACTGTGTGACAGAGAGAAACATGTTTGTTAATACATTGTTTATTTCTATTAAACTTGTGTTTTAATCTTGATTTTTCTTCAATATTTTGCTTCCATTAGCCATGATTTAAGTTGCCACAACAATGTGAGGAAGCCTGATAAGCTATTTTAGAGATTAAAAAAAAACAGAAGCTTATATTAGTTTTCTTAAAAATATATTATTGCATTTTATTTTAGGTTATTTGGGCCATAGGTCTATGCAATAATCTGTTCCTTGGACTTTGTTCCACGAAGAAAGTAAAGTCATTACAGTTACAACACAAAGCAATGAACACATGTAGATCAAGAAATAAGAGTATAGCAAATTTTATATTTTTAAAGTTTGTGGACATAACCTAAGTAATGCTGTGTTTAATAACAATTGTTAAGAACCCTAAGTGCTTCAAATTATTATCCCCAGCCATGGATAAAATAGTTTTCCAAAGAACATAAACAAACAACCAGCATGAGCTACAGTATATTATTTTTAGTTTTTCACACGGTCTCACTTCAATCACTTATACAACCCATCCAGGACTATACACATGTCTGACAATGACCACAGTATATTGAACAAATCATCCAGAAACTCAACAGACTCGGTCAAGAATTCCATGCTCATACTTAGGGGTTGTTCTTGAACAAGAAATTTATTCAATGTTGCCCCCAAGTGTACTTGGGAAGTACAAATGCATTTCCAGTTGCATGGACTGTGTCCCATTGGTGTTTATTCCAAAGACTGGTGTAATAATTTAAAGAGCTTACAGGTACTGGCAATAATTGCTTATTTATGAATCACATACTTCTCTGATGCTTTCTTGAGTTTAGCAAGCTTGCTATCAACCTCATTCAGTTTTTGTTGTTTTTCTTTCAGTTTATCCTCAGCATCTTGTAACTCACTAAGCATGGCTAACACAGCTGATGACTTGCTTCTGGAACCTAGTAAGACAGAGGCATTTTGATCATTTGGTTAACCTGGTGGCAGTCACTTTGCTCAGTACTCAACCATGGAGACTTGCTGCTACACGGTTCAATCAAATACATCTCCACTCTTTTTTTTTGAATTGAGGATGGAAATACAAGTTCATAATGAACTTTCTTTTGGATAAGACATTAATAAGCAAATGGAACCCGTGTACAACATAGACAAAGACAAACTTTATACGCCATAAATAATAATAATTCGATTTTTATATAGCGCCTTACACAATACAGTCTCAAGGTGCTGTGGACCAGATGTTACACATTCATTTGACTTTCTATGCCCCTAAGGGTCCCGTCGTGTTCTGCTGCCCGAAAAACGAGCGCTACATTCTTCTGTCCACAGACACAAGGTTTCATGAAAATTTCCTTCCTTGGCAAGATAAAAACATTTAAAAAAAATTAGTGTAATACATATAAAACAATTAAAAACATTGAAAATATTTAAAAAGTTTTTTTAAAATTTGAATTACAAAATATGGATGGCATTTGGCACAAAAGATAGTCGAAAACGCGAATTATTTATTCATGGTGGCCTAACTCTGCCTGCTTTGTTTTTGATAAAATCATTTTTTAATGGATGGGAACTACCTTTCATAATCTTTTTAACTTTACCTAACATTTGTTTCTTATGGGCAACACTAATGTCTTTCACCTCAGATTATTTTACTGACGTTTTTAGAAACTCTCCGTAATCTACCTTTATTCATTTCAGATAGATTTTCAAACCAGGCAATACATGAAACAACTAAAACAGATTGAAGAATCGTTTCATAAAATAGATTCAGTTTAGCACTGCTAACTTTAAAATTATTAAGCTTCCTTAACCAGTACAGTTGTTGGGCACCCCTTACTTTATGTTAAAGGATGCAGTACACTCTAGAGAAAGAGTAGAGGGTTGTCTGCCCAATCACCACCAGAAGGATCCCATTGGAAATAAGTCAAAGTTGGACTTTGATGGGTTATCCTTGGTGTCTCATTACACAAAATAAATAAAATCAAATAAAAAAATTGGATTTACAGTTGAGCTATGTAATGATGATGAGTATGGGCTAGCCCACCACCCTACGATTACACACCCATTATACAAATTAATTCCAAAATCGGCCAAAAATAACATTTCTCTGGAACACAGAGAAACCCAAAAATATGAATATGTTTTATTAGAGTGCCCCCCCCCCCCTCCCCCACCCAAAAAAACTGCTCTTATTCTGTATTTTTTTATATCGATGTGGTATTTTGACTCATAAAACAAAATTAAATACAAGTTGTAAAAGATGGCATTGTTTTTATTAAATATTGGTTTATAACTTAATCGCAAATATTAATGGTTGTTAAATTCATTATTTCATAACATTCGAAGCATTCAAGGCAATTCACATTTGTGGTTGGAACCTTGGATTCCTTAATCAAAGAACACCTAGTAATGAAACTGAATTTGTATTACCTCCATTGAGAGTTCCAGATGGATCAAATGTGTCACCTGCTAATGTCACTGTCCTTGTCTTGATTTTGGGGTCAAATGTCACCTAGCAAAAAAGATAAGTATTGTTTCAATTGTGAACTAATCAATTATGGTGATGACACACTATCTAAACTTTGTAAAATGTCAAGGTTTACACTTAAATAATTGCTAGCCCTAATTGTTATGTCAGCTAATTAATAAACATTGGTATAGTTCTGCATTGTATGCTTGTCCAGCCTAATTAAGTCCTGAACACAAGCCAGCAATGTTTTACATCTCACATATTCTTCAAAAACGTCTTCTTTTCAATATGGACAAAAAAAATTGGTTTTTTTTTTAAACAGCTTTTTATTTAGATATTCAAGTATACCTGGAAAATAAATGAGAGTAATACAAAATATTGAGATTCTAAATTTCCAAGAAAAGAAACATATCAAATCAGTGCATTTAATACCTCTTGTAAGCGACCATCTCCCGAAAGTGGCTGCGAACACTTTTTGACTTAAAATTTTGATTTTAAAATTAATCATTAAAAGTAACAATATTATATAAATTGTGGTGTCAAAAATTTTGAGAGGTCGTTTACATTGAGAAGGCCATGAAATATTTGACATAAGCATGTGTAGTGATTTTAAAATGCGTGGCCCTCTATCGGCTCAACCTACCATAAGCGGGTACCTCCCACAAGCGGACACTTTTCCCAAACCAGAGGGTGTCCACATCCGGGAGGTTCAACTGCATATTCTTTTATGTACTACTTACTGAGCCAGGTAATGAACATGCTTTAGAGATTATGAAACATCTTAACAATATACTTACTAATTTAGCATGCTCCATCTTATTACATATAAAGTTAGACCCAAACACAAACTTCATCGCTGCTTCCACATCTTTCTCATATCCAACAAGAGAAAGGGCAAAAGAAACATTTTCCTTCCCGACCTTAAAGAACACATCAAATAAACATCAATAAAAGTTGCAAAATTTGATTTGTAACTAAAAATATTTGTAATGTACTTATGTAGCCACAATGTAGATTTAAAATATATCTGATTTTGGATAATCCAAAAAAGAATATTGGGTGAATGGTAAAGAATAGAGCTTCATACTGGACAGGCATTAATGTGTTGTGGATGATGTTTGGGATCTGATGTGATTGCAACTTTAGATTAGCACTCAAGATATCTTTGGTTAGAAAGCATATTCATTAATTATTGATGATAAAGATGAAAATGATGATAGTGACAATAATTTCCAATCAAAATAAAAATAACTACAGAGAATAAATATAAATACCAGGCAAAGAGAATTGTTAATTTAAATGGCTACATTACCAGAATTGATGATGGTGAAGATGATAATGTCTGTCTTCCATTATCATTACGTCTAAAAAAAACCCTTCATCTTGCCTAAGCACAAAATTTTGGTAAACTTTGGTGGGTTGGTTGGTTGGATTATTTTTCCTCTTACTGTATTAACCCAACCTCTTCATGCCATTTATTTGGGATCAATGAAATATTTCTTATAATTTCCGAGATAAGTTTATATTTTTCTGGATTGTTTTTATGTATTTAGGTAAGCAAATCAGGAAATGTGAAAACTAACAAAAAAAAGCAGACCCAGATATGTTTAAATTTAGGGTTGTTTGGGCTTTGGCAACATAGGTGTTTTTTAGACTTAATGATAATGAAGACAGACAATGAAAATGACGATGCATATAAAGATAGTTGCAAAATTATATAAACTGTCAAAACAAAATAGAGTGTATAAATATATTCTTACAAGTCGTTTAGCTCCATTGATAACATCTGAACTTAAAGTTCTTGAAGAGATCTTGTTTAGTGGAATAATTGTATAGCGCTTCTTCAACTCTCCTTTCTGCAGTAATTTTTTACCCGTTACCTCTGAATCAACCACCACATTATATAACTAGATTAAAAACACAAAATTATTTTGTCAATATTTTTATTATAAAAACTACAGTATCATAATTATACAAATAAATATCCAAGTTTAATAGCATACCCTACTTTTATTTCAAAATTATTTTTGTTACGTATATCTTTTAAAACGTTCACTGCCACTAAAGCTCAATCCAGACTATATTTTATTTGATAAAAAACATAGATACATCCATATATGGTTATGATACGACTATGTATGGTCATGATATGATGTCATCATGACCATTTACAGGCATATCACTGTCAAAGAAAATTTTGTTGTCTGCATCGATGTTTAGATGATATCCACCCCAAATGTGTGTGCGCCAAGACCACAAGTGTACATCAATAAGAACCTCCAAATTTGCTTGTGTCCTGCTCAATAAATGATAATAATTGCACACTCTATTCTTGGAAGTGAAAACATGAGCCTTTTATTTTCCAATGTCAGTGGCGTTGCAGACTTTCAGAAAGCGGGTCCCTAATAGGTAGTCAAAGATTTAAGTGGGCTCCCTTGGGAAAATTTGGTTATTATTTGTCTAGAAATTTGCTCAAGGGCATGTAAGTGATCACTTCTTGTATACTTTTTGTTTTACAGACAATGTTAGTAATATTAATTTATATTACTTTCCGAAAGGTGCCGGAGAGGGGGGGGGGGGGAGTGGGTCCAGACCTCCTCTAAATCCACCCCCGAATGTGAACACAAATGTTTTAGTGATCTCATATTGGTTGGCATATACATAATAAATCATGAATTAAGTCTACAGTTTTAATTATGTATTTATGCCTGTAAATATAATGGAGATTACCTTTCTACCAGCAGAGACTTCCAAGGCAGTTGCAGCATTCACATCCTTTATTTTCATGAGGCGAGCAACAAGACCATGCACCTTGCGACGGTCAAAGTTTTTCTCAGGATCACGATAATCAAACTGGAGATTTGGAAATCTTAAAACAGGTAAAATAAAAGTTATTATTAACACATCTATAAAATTTAATATTTTAACTGGCTCAGTTATAGATATAGCTTAACCTCAATGTTTGAAACAAACCGCATATGTGCCCGGGGAATATTGTTGAAAAAAAAATGTTGATGAATTAAAAATTAGCATAAAGTGCATAAGCCCTAATGAACTGTAAAATTTCAATTATAGAAGATGACGACATCTCATGGTGTCCAGTAACATATGTTTAGTATGTTTCTAAACAATGTTAAAAAATATGCATGTCTACATGATAATATTTGCACACATACGTTTTAATTTTTGTCATACCTAATAAATAATTAAATGTCAGAATTGGGAGTTAGATTCAAATATTTTTAAAATAAAATCATTGTTGGCATAATTGTGGGAGGACCATTGATTATTAAAAAATTTACAGTCGCAATTATTTTAATAGCATTTACCTCTCTGTTAAATTAACAACTGTATCTTGCAGCCTATCAACATCTGCTGACAGTGTCTGTTTCTCTTGCATCAGTTTAGTTTCAACTTGATCTTCAAATCCGAGTTTCTTAATCTCGGACTGAAAGAGAGAGATAAAAGGAAAAATAATCTATGAATGGGAGAAAATGTAGGATTAGATATTGCTATATATCAACTCTCCAAAAACCAACAGTCATGAAAACAAAAAATATCCCAAATCATGAAATTAATGTAAACATTGGTAAACTTCACTATCAAATTATTTGAAAAACAAAACAGGCTGTGTTGGCTTCAGGTCAAGAATCAAATTGCAAATGAAAAACGATTACCTAGGCCTACTGACAAAAGTGAGAAAGGAATCTAAATATTTAAAGCAAACTTTTCCTTTTTTCATGTGGAGGACTAGAATTCTACTTGGCAATGGGTAAATAAAATCACAGTATTTGTCTTGCAAAATCAGCTTACTGTTTGGTGAAAGATGTGTCGCAGCCTGCTAGATAAATCAAAGAGGGAGGGGGATTTGGGGCTTAAACATTGTCATCAAGTACTATAATTTTCAAAACTAAAATCATTGTCTGCAACAACTTTATGAACAAATAATAGTGATAGCATGTCACGGACTAATAGGTCAAAAGTGCAAAACTTATTTTTATTAAAATGTTGCAAAATGTTTCAAACTGTGAAAAATTACGTCTGCAAAAATGAAGCGTTTTACAGTTTATTATAGTATGTTTAGCATAGCTCACAATTGACAGTGTCAAATGATTTTGTGATAAGATTCTTCCAACGAAAATAGAACCTGTGGTTTCCCACTATCAGGGCCATTGTCGGAGTTTCTTTCTCATGATCTAACAGCACTGCTCTCTAATTCTCACAATCAGGGTATGTAAGCATTGAATGTTTCTAATCCTGTAAGTGGTCTAAAAGCTTCTGGCTAAGGGTGACAAAATAGACATACAGTACCTCAATTTCCTCCTTTGATTTCAAGACTTTGTCCAGTGTTTTCTTCTGTTTTTCATATTCCTTTTCTGTGACTTTCACTTCTGCCTTTTTCTTCTTAAGTCCATCCTGTGCTTCCTTTAACTTCATCTGCGCCTTTTTTAGATTGTCTCCCGCAGTTGTTAACTCATTTGTACAATCTAATATAATAATTAAAATTGTAAATGACGATAATAATAGTAAAAGCAACAACAGTAACAACAATCACAAAAAAAATAGGATGAAAATTGTAAGCAGTTTATTTGTCTGGGCACTGGACTAGAACTTTGTCTATAGCTCTATTCCTTTGCACTGTATATATAGAATGGTGAAAATTAATGAGGAAATATCACAGCAAAACCACCAAAATTGTAAACTGATTACTCCTAAACCTTTATTATACCTTTCGTAAGCTTTAAAATGAAGGGTCAATTATAAAAATCTAAAACTGAAGTTATTGGACAAATTATACAAAAATTTCCTTTGTATTTGTTTGTATTTTCTGTTGCTTATTTGCTTATTTATCAATAACAAGTATGAGAACTTGGTGGTTTTGCAATGACTAACCTCAAATATATAACTTAAATTATAAAAATTTTTCTAAAGGCATCAAACAATTCAAAACTAATAAAAAGTTCATTGCACTCATAATGAAACTGTTGCATTTGTTTACACAAGTTCTCCTGTGGAATCTTACTAAACCCCTCCACAAACCACCGGAGCCCAAAACAGAATAAAAGGGAAATTGCTTAAGACATAGATTTAATTATGCTGGGTTGAGGTGAGCGGGGCAGCCCACCCTAAAAATGTTCTACCCCATCCTAAGCCTTACTTCAACAAGGCCTTCCACCCAGCCTAATTTTAGCTTATCTCCCATCCTAAGCCTTACTTC
>JAOTQE010031344.1:0-10297 GCA_025631205.1 Nesometra sesokonis
GTCAGGGGTACGATCCGGAAGTAATTCTTTAAAAAACTGGTAATATGCCTAGCAGATGAGATAACGCCAATTGATTCGAAACCGAGAGAGGATGAAGTATAATTGTGCAAATTATCCCAATTCTTATCAAAATTTCAAAGTTTGTGTGTAAATATGATACTCATGTCTTACTACCTTGTGTGAGATGAGAACTTATTTTATTATACATGTAACTCTAGTAGTTGTGCATGTTAATTAGACTTTAATACACATTTTTTTTCATTTGCTTAAAGATTTTGAAAACTTTTTTTCTTCAATCTACTAATCTCTGTCTTCTTTCATCCTTTTTAATTTTCATTCCATTTGTCATACAGTGAGCCTTGCAGAGGCAGACTTAAGCCGGGCACTTACTAGTCGTGCGACGGTCGTACACTGTTCGCACAACTACCCTGTTGTTCCCTGGGTATATGTGGTTGCCAGGCACGATGAGTCTTCTGCTCATCGGCCGACTTTTTTTTATTAGTAATTTCCCTGTCAAATCACTAAAAAAAACCGTAGAAGACTGTCATCGCATCTGGCAACCACACACAGGAAGCGACGGTTTAGTCGCGCGGCCGTCGTATGACCGTCGTGAGTGCCCGGCTTTATAATGAGGCACACCCAACACACATTCTCCTTATACTCTCATAGGTATAGTACATGTGTGTTACCCTCCATATAACGTGCATCCACTAAAATTGTTTCTAAATACAACAAAAAACCCTGCAAAATAATAGGACAAATAACCATTTTTTCCAACTAAACATCCCTCTCCTTTTTTTCACAAAATCTTTAATCCACCCTTGCTTTGATTGGTGCATTACAGATCTTTCATTATTGTTAGGATAATATCAATAAGAATTAAAAATGGAGACCTAGACAATACTGAGAATCCACACAACATTATTAAAAATCTTGATTGATGCATTTTACAATAGAGATAAAAATAAAAGCAATATAATGCAAATAATTTTAATTGCTTGAAAATAGATTTAACATTTGAAATTGAAAGTTTCTTATACTTATTCTAATATTATTCCTGCTACATGGTCATGGAAATATACTGGCAGACAAGAAAGAGGTCAGTAGTGGTTGACCTCTTTCAGTGCCCAACATGGCCTAGCAGGGTCTGTTTGGACAGAGGCTGTGCTATAATCTTTTCCAGAGTACCCGTCGCACTACCAATACACCATCTGTGGCTTTCCTTCGCTTTGCATTTGTAATCAGTTGCGAGAAATTTGAACGTGGTATGCCCACCAATGGTGAATCATTCTTGGCAAATTGATGGGGAATGTCTGTCTCAGCAGACACAACCATATTCTACTTCATAGTATAGGTTTGCATCAAGCTGAGCCTACCTTTGTTCTCTAATATACACCCTCTTTTATATTATATTGCACACCAGGTACATGTGCGGGGTCTTATATGCACGCTATTTGAGTTCATCTGCTTAATTTTGGTGTTGATCAGGTATCTAGAGTATTTGTTCTATATAAGATAACCTCAATGGTACAGTTATCTGCTTCTATGGTTAATAACATAATTTTCATATTATAACCATAGTATTAGTACAAACGTATATTCATAAAGATATGCAACATATAGTAATATTGAATATTCCTATAAGTGTATTTAACGTGGGACTACGGGGACCTTTGCACCCTCAAACCCCCCTCACCCCACTGTCGAGAAGAATGTAAGATTTTGCCGGGGCTTGGTAAGTTTACCCGAGTCCACAATGTACCAGATAGACTAAAAAGGCACTAAAAACATGGCAAATAATTTTTTTTTTGCTTGTTGTCATGGACTCCTTAATAAATCCGAGCGGTAGATATGAATCCCAAGACACAATAGACGAATTCAATCACTTCAATCGACAAAAGTTAAAACTATTCTATTAACTTTTATTTACAACAAGCATCCGATAATATAAATTTAACACAATACAAAAAATCACGTCTTTCTCTTTCAAAACCTTCTCCTAAACTAAACTTCTATCTTGCATCAACCTACATTTAAATGTTCTATTTCTTAACCCATCCCCAATGCTTATCATACAATAAGATTGTTACTTCCACCTTCCTAAGATTGTTATTATTTGTTCGTAAACATATTCTCAATTGTTATTTCCTTTTCATAACATCTTTCTCAATTGTTATTTCCTTTTCATAACATGTCCCCAATTGTTATCATAGCATGTTCTAGATTGTTTCTATTAACCTTAACTATCAGTACCCTCTTTAATATGTAGGCCTATATTTAATATGTGTAGAGTTTTAAGGAATGGTAATTTATTACACTTGTCAGAAAACCAGGGTTACACCCACCTCCAGCTTGCCCTATCTGTCGAGGGTGCCTTCCCTGTCGGGGCCATTGCCCTGTCGTCGGGGAATTCCTGGTACTGGCACTGTATGAAGACAAACCACATTCTACAAATTCACATTGATAACCTATTTTAAACCATTTAGGTTTTTAAAGCAAAGGCCTTATAAATATCTTGACGCCTTTGTTTAATTCTTAAACTTACTTTTTTAGAGAACTTTATTATTATACTGTACAAGAAGCAGTTTGTCCCAAAAATTGTGTAGACGTTTTTGGATGTGTTGTAATGCAAGATGGTGACTTGGGGTAAGATCTGAATGGCAGACTGGATAACTCACCTACTAGTGGACTTGGGTCCTTCTGGTCGTTATTAGGTTGTACACCAGGAAACAATCCCCTACTCCTTTTTGAATTTAGTACTAAAGCTTTCAATTCTACTAGATTTAACAAGTGGTATAAAATGTCTCATAACACGTCAACAATGAATCTAAGGAAACCCAATAAATTTAAACACTTCAACTGCAAATCTAATCATTTAAATAAGAGTCCACTACAGTATTTTACCAGAATATTGGAATCTCAATAATTTCTTTTTTTCAGCTCATGGTATATCCTTGCAATACTGTATTGATATTTTGGATAATTGTATATTTTATGTTGTATTCCTATAATCAAAATTGTATCTGCAATTCAGCATCTTTGGCTACAATAGGTATAATAGACTATATTTTATGTGTTTTGAAATAAAGATAGCGAAGAAGGAATGTACTTCTTTAATATACAATCCAATGAGCCATATTTATCAAAATGGAACACCTGTCACAAATTAGGCCTACCCGTTTTCAATATCAATGTGCTACTATACTGCTATTACTATTGCTATTGTTTTCATGGTATATTATCCACACTGGTGCTGGGGTTATCACATGCATATCCCCATTCTTTAGCCCTGCATATTTTTCACTTTTCTTGCCTCTCTGGAGGCAGAAACAAACAAGAATGAGTAGCAATCAGAAAAAGAAAATAAAAAGCAGAAGCATATACTATGAAGGCAAGGGCATTAAATCACACAAAAATATGCTGACCATGCATTAAAAAATGAATGTGCAAGTTCAGTCATTTAATGACACCTAATGTTCTCTTGGAAATACACATGCGCAACTTAGGAAATAACTTCAGAACGGCTCCTCTCCCTTTGGAGACAGTTACGCAACTGCTGCTAATTGGGAATGTACTGTTGCCGAGTGGGTAAAACCACTAACGAGGTGGTAGCCTACGAATTACAAGTTTATGAGTTTGGAGGCTGGATCTGGCAAATGTCTTTTTTAGTGCAAAATTTCATTAATGACATACCTTTTTAGGCTGAGGTGGAATTTCAACTAAAGCTTGACACTGTATTTTTTTTTTAGATTTGGAACTCATTCAGATTAAGAGCTTATGGCCAATTTTATTATAGCATATTACTTAGAAATTATTCATATCTCCTTAATGGGGAGGCCTATGTAGATATTTCTTTCTGCAAAATATTGCTAAAATATATATCAAAATCACTGGCTAGTCAGGGAAAAAATTGAAAAATATTTTTGAACCTTAAAAAAGATCGAAAAATGAAAAGACGAAAGCTAGGCCTGTGTAACTATGTAAACATGCACATATCAAGTAGCAGTTTTGTCCGTTTCCTTTGCCTTTTTTACAGTTTGAGAAACAATTCCCGTTATATTGTAAAGTTTCTCTATGTATTTGATACAAACAAGTGTGATTCAATAATTCGTATTTTAACATTTTAATTACTCTATAAAAAGAGAAACACCTTGCCGAATGAGACGAATTGAGAGTAACACAGTTCGCTTGTAATGGATCAAATTTCCTTCAACATCCATGCCTAGAATTCATATTTTCATTTTACGATCTTTTTTTAAGCGTCAAAAATACTTTTCAATTTTTTTTCTGCATGTGCAGTGGTGTAGGTATATCTTTTATAAATAATTTTCTGAAAGAAATATCTACAAGGCATTCCTGTTATTGAGATAGGTGCCCTATGATTTTTGTAACTAACACGCTGTCATAAAATCGGCCGATTTGTGTAAATGGCGTATAGGTGGCAACTTTTATTGCTAGAACTAATGAAAAATGAGATCATACGATTGCTATGGAAAGCAAGCATTATTTATAGCATCTAAACTTATGGTACTGTAATATTTGTACTATCAGACTAAAATAAATCAAAGAATCTTTCCTTATCAAATTATAGGTTTAAAAACTTTAAACTTTAAATTAGGAAGAAGTTTGGTGTGGCATTTTGTGTAAGGAATATTTCTATATATTTTGAGAATCTTGTCTGTAAAAGAGTGAGAAAGCCAACATTTATCATATCAAAACACTAAGGCAAAATATTTAGGTCAGTAGCTATCTATTTCAGCATGTCATCACTATGCCAACCTGTGAGTTAATAAACAGTCGAGCACTGATTGTGTTGTACTTAATATTGTAAAATTGTGTTTGAGCCCAGAACAGATTTGGCATCTCTGTAAAAACCATATATATATTCATGTGGGCAAACAATTATTAAGAAAGTTATTTTCAGAATGTAAAAATAAAATAATGTACAGTATGAAGAATATAATAATATAAACTTACAGAAGCAAAATGTTACTATTAGCAACACCAGTTAAATAGCAATTATATTGTAAGTGTAATCATTTATTGCTGCTGTAACAGATTCCTTATTTTTCCCCTTTTTTTTTCCTCTCTTTTAAACATCATAATGCTTTTTCTGTCTCTGTTAATGTCGCATTCTAAATTGATGTTTTCTTTCTTTAAAAAGTGTACTGTTAATTGTAAAATAGAGGAAACAAGACAATTGTAAATGATTATATCCTCATCCCTGTTTTTCTATCCAACATGCCATCTGAATCTTTACTGTAAACTAGTATTTAGTAGATTTGGATGGCCTGCATATGCATATGCCTAACTTTAGGGTGAAGTGAATTTTATGAGCAGTTCATTTATTCATACATACATGCTAAAACTCATGTTTTAGCCGGGAGGTTCAAGGTTTTTTTTACATGTCTCGTGGCCCAGTTTTTCACATATCTTTTTTTTAGAAATAAAATTGCTTATTTCTCATTAAATGTGTTTTTTAAGCAATAAATACTTTGAAAAAAAGCTCAATATTTGCATTAACAATTACTGTCAGTAATGAAAACTGAGCAAATGCTTCAAAGGATAAGATGCTCAGACGCTGTAATAAATAGGTTGTTCTAACTATGTAGTGTCGGACTTGTTACGAATCATTAAAATTATGGCAGTATGAATCGTAATTGTTTTATTAATTTACATCAAGCTGTCAAACTATGATATTATTATTCTTGATTGTGTTTAGCTACATGCCTACCTTCTTTGCAATGGACATGTCAATAATGTTTCACACTCTTAGGCCTTCAATTTTGCTGGATTAAGTTTGTTGTCAAGGATATTGTTTTAAAATGCTAACAGTGAGGAAGAGATTTTTAATGAAGACCAGAACAGATAATTCTGGCCCATTAACTTACTTATTAGACATTAGCAAGTAGCAAATTTATACCGACCCATAAACATTTACAAACATCTTGCTAAAGGTTAGTAAAATGCAATGAAATGTTACATTTTTAATTATAAATCTAAATGTTATATCATTAACAAAAATCTCAAGAGTAGCTTATTTATTTACAGAAAACTTCTGGTTTTTCATGCTAATGTAACTGCCAACATGGATTTAATTTTAAAAATTGTGGAAATGAGCACCCCCTTCAGAGGACTATTTTTTTGCTAGTCAAAATCAAAGCCATGTTCGAGCACCCTCCTCCAATTCCTCGATAAGGCCCTGAGCTGTAACAGATTCTTCAGTTATGCTTCCAGGTTTTGGTCTATGTTAAGAACCAAGTCTTAAATGTATACATCATTGGACATAAAATACATCTTTTGAAGAAGATCTAAAGTTAGCCCAGTATCCTGATTAAATAATTATCATACACTTCTAAGTACCAGCATTTTGGCACATTTGGTAGTGGGATCTCGACGGTGTGGGGTGAGATGGTAAGGGTTTCCCGCCCCACTGCTGTATTGAAGTGCTGCTCTGCTGGATAGACAGATACCTCAATGATGATATTTTTTTATAAATGGGTGAATTCATGTATGTACAGTAATGTAACATCAACTTGGTGTTGACTATACCAGCAAAAGTCCCCAGAATAAGAATAATACAGTAATATTAAATGTCATGGTAACGCCAATAATGCAACTATGTATTGCCTTACCTGAATTTGCTCAAATCAAATTATTTCTATTTTGAATTTAATTTCAATGCCACTTTGGATTTGAAATAGACAGTTTGATTGTTATTCATTTATTTATTCAACTGAACATACACTTTTGTGTATGCGTTGTTTTCTTCTATATTAATATAACCAATTGTAGATTAATTATATTGTATTTCTGTTTCTTCAATTAATTAACTGTTGTGCAGTTTCATGTATTGATTTTTATATTTCTTTGTCTATAGTTTGATATAATAACTTATTAATTTGCCTTATCAATAATAGTTATCACAGTGTTATTGATTTTTTAGATAAATTCATTTGAAGGGAGTTTATGTTAACCAGCTATTTATGTTAAGCACAGTAATAGAAACGGCATACTAGTATTTTTCATGTTCCTACAGTATATTATCATGTACACTTTCCATGTCTATCTGTCTGTCAATTCTGCTAAGTTCATTTTGATTATACTGTATGTTATTGATGATAATTTGATTGCTGGTCACGTCAGCCAACTTTTCATATACAGACAACCTTCTCATTTACGAACTTCTCATTTACAAACCTTCTATTTTACAAACACTATTCTGTCAGTGACGTCAGTAAAATAATGGCCAATGATAATTATTTGATAATTTATTTATTTTTTTTTTTAGGTTTTTCATGTTTTTTCCTTCTAGTTCATTTAACAACCAAGAGTACAAAATAACCACAAATAAGTGTTTTGGAGGCCTCACTTCGCCAGTTTTCATGAATCTTCTTATTTACGAACTTTCTCAATTACAAACACCTTCCAGCCCAAGGGGTGTGTAAATGAGAAGGTCGACTGTACATCAAGTAACAGATTATTTGAAATTCTGAGATTTTTATTATGTAACGTTAAGTTTGTCTGACCATTAGTACTTCATGGACTATCTACATGTCATGCTTGTAAATTGTGGAAGCTTAACAATATCCCTAACACTTTATCTATTATTGTACCATAACAAAATTCTATTTTACTAATACTACTTTGCATAATTTAATTGTTCTATTTATATATCTAAATATATTATTTTTCTTATCACAGCCTTGGAAAGATGTATCAACTGCTGCAAAGGACTTTATTGATAAGTTACTTCGTACAAATCCAGTTGAACGCATGACATGTGCTCAGGCCCTGAAACATCCATGGATAGTAACAAACGCTGGTCAGTCAAGCCTAAAAAACTTACACCGCTCAATTAGTCAAAACTGGTTAAAACGGACATCAACACGCAGTAGAAGCACCAAATCAACCCATTCAACTCAATCAAATAAATCAACACGATCACGGTTATCTGGCCGATCAGCTAAGAGGCGGATACCACAACAGGAATTAGATGGACTAGAGAGTAAAACAAATGTGCGCGAATCTCAAGAGCTTACCACCGCCAGGGATGGTAAGGAAAACAAATATAAGTTATAGCATATGGAAAATACCATGGAGAATTCCTAATCAATGTGATTGCTCAAGAATTGCAAAGACATTATGATCATGAAATTTAGTCACGAACTTGTATATTAGCTGAACATTTTCTGTTCTTGTATTTTTATTTCATCTGGAAGGAATATATCAGAAACATGTTATTAAAAACTGTAATAGTAAGATAGACGTCAGTGTAAACATGTATAACTGATTAGTTTCTTTTGGGTATTATTTCCAATGTTTTTTTAAGGTTGGCTCCAATTTTCCTGCCAACCTCATCTATTTAAGAATCAGTCTAGAATTTTTAAGTGTATGAATATAACCACTCAAAAGTTGATGGTTGCCATCTACTCTCATTATTCTGGTAACCTTTACCAGATGGATCGGTGGGAATCGAGAATCGTACCAAAAATTATTTAAAGTTTCATTTTATAAATGAATGTGTTCTTGAATTATGTGCTAAATTAATTACTTGATTAAAATTAAGAAAAGAGTGATTAGAAAAATATCAAAATAATGGTTGAATCAAGTATAATGTAAAAACCTCAACAATGTGATTTACATATTACATGCATTGTATGCTACATGTATACAACATAAACTATTATATAAAGACAGCATTTTTTTGAACCAGGAATTTAACCTTCTACTATTTGTAAAATGGAATTTAAGTTTCTCAGTACCTGAGACAAAAATTGAAATGTGAAAAAAAATGCAACATCAGAAGGTGAAATTGTGTGTTGAAAGCTGTTGCTTTAAATTTTAAAAGTTAGATGGTTAAATGTTGATCAGTTGTTTTAAAATTGCTTGCAGAATCCAGGTTCTATGACCATGGTATATTCAATTTCATAAATAACAAAATAATAATCGTGCTGTGGGTAAAAATGGCTTGATCTCAAAAAGATACAAACAAATTTTGTAAGCAAAAGCTAAATTATAAACATAAGTAAACAGAAAGATGAAGATATGAGCCGATGTTTCTTTTTAAGATATGTTTGTAGTATATTACCCAAATTAAGCTTCATCACACTTGTGATATGTGTAAAGCCATAGTATACTGTACTTAAATATGATTTATCTGGTTGAATTCTTGTTTCCAATAATTCAACATTCCTATTTTTATTTTTATGACCCATAGCAATAAGTACAATAAGCGTCCACTTAGTGTTTTATATGGCTGAAAACAGACAACTCATATATTAATCTTTTTAATATGTAAGTATTTTTTTATTTGAGAATGATAATAGCCGGTCGAATTCCATACTCAGACCAATCTCACCCACAGACCTACATCCTTGAATTTTTATAGAAAACATATTGGTGACCTAAATTGATATCATCAAAATCTAGGATTGTATTTTTGTCATTGGTTCATGTCTTATGTTTTAGCAAGATTTGTTTTCAACTACTTAGTTATTTAAGTGTACATTATCATGTTGGTATTTGATATTTCTATCTTAATTATGTCATCATCAAAATGATCATTTTTGATGATGACTTAATTAGCATGATGTTTTGTATTTCATTACTAGGAGTATGCGTTGTATTTTATTATTTGAGATCAATCATTGTTCAAACCTTACATTTTCTGTAAAAACATTCCCCAACATATTAATTGCTAAAATTCAATCTACCAAATATTATTTTATTTGGGTTCTCCACCAAATAGTTGAAACAGCAACTGTACAAATTCCCAGATTAAAGTGATGTTTTACTAGCAAGTAATTACAAAAGAATCAAGTAACCATACTCTCTCCCCACCATTAACATTCCACCTTGAAATTTACTAATTGGTTTTAAAATATAAATCCATGTGGGAGTAGAAATGTGCAAGTAATAAGGAACTACACTGCATACCAACATACATCTCTCAAATCATCCCACCTGTCTAGCATGTGTTTTGCACTAATTTACCAAATATTATAATTTTCAGTTTCTTATACACGATTCACACGTACAAAAATCTTTACCAAATAATATAAACAACAAAATGTAACCAGGACATCTCCCGAGTTTTTCCTACCGAGATATCAACCCATTCACACGCGTAAGTAAGTAATGTCTAGTAATGCGAAGGTCATTTTAAAAAACCCATTAGATAAATTATATTCACGGCAAATGCGTAGTGGTTTTGGTACTAATTTTATACATTTTCCTAGGCCTAGAGCCCAGGCCCATTCGTTCATGAGCTTGGCGGGCCAGAGTTGGTTATCGC
>JAOTQE010031355.1:0-10297 GCA_025631205.1 Nesometra sesokonis
AAAAGTTAAATTCATTTATAATAGTATTTGGATCCGTGACTTCGTTAGGTTTACCATCCTGTTGAGTAACAATAATTGTATCTGGTAATTTTAGTACTGTAGATTTTCTGCCTAGGAGATTATTTATTATTTGCCAGGTTTTTGAAAATTAGAAAAAATTAGAAAAGCAGGGGGTGGGTGGTTAAACCTGATCTGATTTTACTAAACAAAACAAACGTTTTTTTCACGTTCAAGTTTATGTAGTAATATTTATTTCACTAATTACAATAAAATTACAGTTTGTACATAATAATTCAAGTTTTTACATTATAGTTCAATTTCGATTAGAATGCAACTCTTCCGACACTCAACATTCTGATTGAACTCGCCACATAGACCCCAATGGCCGAGTGGTATATGCGTCTGCATATCAAGCAGGTGACCCGGGTTCGAGTCCCTGTTCGGGCGACTTCTTTTCACTCTCAGCAGATTTTCTCATTGTTTATGTTTCTATAATATACATATATCCAAGGTATATCCACTTGGCGGATTATAAACAAAAGTAAAGAATTTTTGGAAATGAAAGTAAAACAGCCAGGAATGTGTTAACGTTTTGTGACGCACTGTCACTTCATTAGAGCACGAATGATTCGTGCACCCAACGTCGGAGGTAGAACAAAAACAAAAATTAAAAATATTAGCGTATAAATATGAAAATTGGGATCTCAAACACCCCTCATGGGAAATAAGCATTCCATTGTGAAAAAAAAATCTATACTATAATTTGAGAAACGTCTGTCTGTTTGTCTTTCTGTCTGTCTGGTTGTTCTCTTACTCCGCCTAGGTCCGATCTCCATGAGAATTGGTGGGTGGATGCATGGTCACTGCGAAAATGACATTGAGGGGTTCATTTTTGAAAAGGTCAAAGTCACTGGGGTCAAAGATCAAATAACTGTTTTTTGCTACTCATTGGTCCCATCTTGCCCAAACTTGGTGGAAGCATGTAGATTTAGACTAAAATTGCCCATGATGGTTCACAGGGTCAAAGGCCAAGGTTACGGGATGGTTAAAGGCCAAGGTGGTTATGGGTGCCGAACCCATACTGTTTTCTGTGGGGTTTTGGAGTAAATATTGCAAATATATCGTAACCCTGGGTGTTTTACCCAGGGTTACGTTTAATCTCGTGGTTCAAGCTACGTATCTTGTAGCTGATTATTTTCGCATTTGCATGACGTAACACTTTACAATGCATATTGTTATATTACTAGAATTACTTACGTACGTACTTAAATGTTTCCACTTTACGTATTTTCAAAATGTATTATGTTTTAATTTTACAATCTTAGTTACTTAGTCATTAATAAAATGAAAAAAAATGTCGTTATATATATATAATTTTGTTCATGTCTCCTTTGTAAGTGTCTGCTCATCTGAATTTTTGAGCTGATCCATATAAATGACTTTTTATATTAAAGCTCGCCATTATACTTTTTGTATGGTAAAAATGGTGCAATATTTACTGAGTTAGCACAATAGCAATGTAATTATATTGCTATTATATTGCCTATTCGATGCTACACAAATTAGGCCTGACCTTGAGCATACCCTGTAATCAGTATATGTAAACAATTCTCTCTCAAACAGGGAAACGAAATATTAGGAGGCTAGCCCCAAACGTTTTTTTTTCACTGGGAATGTATCTCAGTTTCCTATGTTATATTCAATTTATGATTCACTAAATACTTGTACATGTTATAAATGTTATAGTACTATTATAAAACAAGAGAAAATTCAGAATTCTTGAAAGAAAGATGACCTCCAAGCCTATTATGGGGGCACCGGGGCATAAAAACATTATTATTGTGACGGCCAAAAGGGGACTCACGCCCCTATTATATGTTTGTTTCTGTCATGCTAGCCATGTTATCTCGTCCTAAAGATAATTCGAATGTGGGTCTTAATCGCATGCAATGATTTCTCAGATTGTTTTAGCACTTAGAAAAAGTAAATTGTGAAATAAGGGATATTATTTTAATGAATTTGTCGCATATAGAACGTAATTATTCGCTCTATTCATTCTAACAATTATGAAATTCCTACATATATTATAACCTGAAAATAATTATACGTACATATAATGTTCGAACTTTATTGTTGTTCCTAATTATTGTTTAGGTTAATTATAGACCTACTAACCAGTAAATCAGACAGTAGAAAAAAAAGACATTCAGTAATTGGACAGTTAAAAAAGTTTATTGCGTCACTGAGCTCACGTATGACGCACAATGGTGCACATAATATCTACATTAACCTTTGGAACACGGCTGCGTAGAGCGTTCTGATGAATGTTGTTTTTACTCGATATGTTTGGCAGGCGATCGGTAAGCAACGAACTCGGCCGCGTGTTGTCTGTTGTAAACCTGTCATCGTCTGCTTACGGATAAAAACAAGCTAAAGAGAATTAAGCTGGAGTAGATTAGCTGAGTTATTCTAGAACTCATCAACGAAGTTTGAAGATGCTTGATTTTCTTCGTTGAATGCTCATTAAGGACAATCTGAGTTCAGGCAGTAAGTCTTCCAGCTGCGTATGATTAGTTTATCGCCCCCGTACGCATCACTTGGGGAAATCCGATTTTTAAAAACTCATTTACTGTTTACAAATGATCGTTGAAAACGTCTCTATAAAACAGATTTTCAAAATGCTGTCTATCTGTCGGTCTAGACAAGCACGTGTTTGACGGTTTGAGTTTTGTTCTTTCCATTTAAAATGTATATTAACCGGCATTATAAGGGTATCATTTAACCCTATGTATTACCAGTTGATAATTAATAGATTCTTATCTCGTAGATAAATTCACATAAAAACTGAAGTAATATCGTTTAAATACACTTGTGAATGCTTACATCTCTGTTAAAACTGTATATAATATTTTATTTTTAAATCTAGAATTATTTCAAAAGCATACACATCAACATCACAACTTTTTATTATAAGACTAACATAAAATGTTTGTAGGCTATAAATAAATAATGATAAAAATATAAAATCACCAACAATTTCTAAAGCAAAACTTACTAGTCATCTTTTACCATCATATCTATATATCCAATTAATTCCAATTAAGTATTATAGTTGTAATATTTGTAATATATTACGGATACAGTTTTGTCTTAAGTTTTGTTTTATGCAATATAAGAATTTTAAGTTGGTTTTTAATTAAAATATACATTCACCAATAAGTTTTATTTCAAAAAGTAAGACTATTATCTTTCATCCTTTTACCCCAATTACATTTGAATTAATATCATATTTGAATTATAACATTTTACATTAAATTGTTGGGTCTTGTCTAGTTTTATTTAGTGTAACAGTACCGTAATTAAAGTTATTTTTTAATTAAAATATATGAAAACACCAACAAATATTAAGAACTACCGTATTTTCTATAATTTTATTCCAATTGGAAATTTAATTAAGTGTTATGTTGTTTTTGTATGTTTATAATGTTTACTATATGTTATGTTGTAGTTAAGTTTAGTTTTAATGTAGTGAGAGAACCAGTTATGTTGATATTTAATTAAAATTTCGTTTAAAGGGGAACAGAGTATTAAACTCGTAAGAGTTTTAACGTGCTTTAATTTCATCAACAATATGCTAAATTTTTCCATATTCATTTTTAAACTTTTTTTTGTAAAAAATAAAATTGAATCGTGTTAAAAAATACAATTTTTTAAAAGCATGCAGGATTATCTGAGTTTTCTAGCATTAGGTGATGTAACGCTATTTTACTCCAATCCAATACGATTCAAGTAAACATTTATCTTCATTTTATAAATTAACTGTACAATCTTCTAATTAAATGTATTGTTTTATAAGAAAGGAGAGAGCAAAAACATAAAAAAGCTGTAACTTTATTGTGTGAGATATGTCCGAAAATGACAAAATTTTGTCTAATCATTAGGCCAATTTAGTATCAGCTCATAGGCCTAAGTTTTAATTTAATTAATTAATTAGTAATCTAATGGCAATGCATCATTAAGGCGACGTAATTAATTAATTAATTAATTATTCCGTAAATTACTCACCTATACTTGTTTTAAATTAGGAAAATTAGTGTTCAATTAATCTAAATTATATCGCTTATAATTTCCTATAATTATTCATTTTTTAAAATTTTTGTTCTGTCAGAGAATGATGATATCCGCAACGGAACTCAGACGAAGATCAGAGTAAATTGATAGTTTGGTGACTAATATATCACGTGACCGTTTTTGCTAAATATAGATTTAGATTTAAATTCAGGAGACCTAATAAAGTTTATAAGAAAGTTCACTTGATATGGTCCTTTCTTTTTAGAATTAGGCCCTGGATATTTCAGCTACAAGAAGACAAAGGAAACATGGAACATCTAGAGCAACCTGTTGAATATGTCACGAGCTAATAAAAAATGCAAAATATAGAACAGACCTACGCATTTTAAACTTCAAATTCAAACTTAAATTGTTGTAAGCATTGATAAAGGCGTTCAAGCATACAACGTCTGAGATTTTCTAGGACGAATACAATATGCCAAAATGCAAAAAAAAAACCCCCAAAAAACAAACAAACAAAAAAACAAAAAAAAAAGAAAATAAGAAGAACTGCATTAGGCTATGGAATCTTAAAAGTCCAAATTAAGTTTTGGCAAGCATTGGCAATGACTTACAATTAAAATTTCAGTAAAGATAGAATAGAATTGCGAATGTTATTGTCAAACATTAACGGAAAACAGAAATAGAAAACAGACGCGTTACTTAGACATAAGTTACCGGTGAATCAAAATTAAGTTATTTCAACAGTAATAGTAAAGGCAACATCGGTATGATATTCTACATCAAGGTGACGAATACAATTACCGAAGTATAACGGAAGGCAAAGAAAAAAACATACATCTAATGAACTATCTGATGTTAAGTGCAAATTAAGTCGTGACAAGCATTGGTAAAGGTAACAGGCAACGTGACCAGGGAACACTGAACTCTTCCCTGATAAGACCTGAAACAACCTGACGATAATTACTAAAAATATATACAAAAACAAGGCAAATAAAGAACACATCTGTATGTCACTCTCCTAAGCAAATGCATTTGAAATGTGGTACTGGGGGATGGGGGGGGGGGATTTATCAAATACGCCTACATTTCATAAATCATATACATAAGAAATGACAATATTTTAATTCAAATAAAAAAAGAAATACAATAGCGAAACGAATAACACAACAACAGAAGAAATTGATTACGGTATGTATTGTATTTGAAATTGAGGATGATTGAATCCAGTATTGGAAGGCAGATAAAAATGAAAGTCAGGTAGAGGAAGAAACAAACGATGCTAATAAATAGATTATGAAATGTTGGGAATTTAACGATAAGCCAATCCAGAAGAATGAAAAATGATCACTGTCTTGGACTTGGCAGCTAGCAAATGTACAAAGTAGACAAAGTGGGTAAGTCCAACTTAAGTACTGACATGATGTTATTACCACACTCTAATTTCATTGAAAAGCTAGGACACCCTCAGGACGACAATTGCCAACACATAACGGAAATACAGCCAAGGAAAGGAAATGCATTGATTATGTAGAATAATTTAAGCCCAAATTAAGTCGCCAGTAAACAAAATTATTGTTTGGTATACATGATATCCCAGGTTGTAAAAACATAATTCCTGGAGATTTACTTGTGCTCGTCCTACCACTGTTTGTAATGTGTACACTTCCTGAAATGTTGTGTACAAATATCCTTATTTTTAAGCTCAGCACATTGCCTGTAATGAATTGATAGTTTATAACATGTTTCTTCGCTGCTGAAATATGCTAATTACTGTTTCCAAATACCTTACTGATCTTCATAGTTGCTTACTTTCAACCACTATTTTGAAAGAAATAGGCCAAGTTATGCTCTGATTGTGAAACGTTTACAAGACCTTGAGACTTTCCTGGAGAAAACTAATTTTCGGGAGACAATTTAATAATTCCGGGAGCTCAAGCGATGACCCAACATTCCCGGAGACTCCAGGACAATCCTGGAGACGCTCTGCAAAAGAGTAAAAAACAAATATAGCTTGAAGACTCCACACAACGCAGGTTTCTAGCCATGGACCATAGTTTACTTGTAACGCTCAAACATCTCATGATGGATTTGGATGTACAAGGCCATTTTTGCAATAACTCTTTGATGTAAGCTTGTGTTTCTAGGGGTCGATCGAGATGTACAGAGCAACACTCGAACTTCCGACCTGAAGGTATGAAGAATAAACAGTCTACGACACCACTCGCCTATAAGGTCTCATGTTCTACAGAAAAAAAAGATGTTTTATAACAATGAGACAAATTTTTGACGTTATATTTTACATTCATTGTGAAAAGGTAAAATGTAGAACAGGGATCAGTTGTGCCATGAAAATTAAATTATGATAAGCATTAGTAATGGCTAAGATTTAATTGTTAATGTAAAAATCATTAAATGCTACATCATAATTCAATGCATTGAACGCATTGGAAGGAACCTTTCTTTACTGTGGCATATCCAAGGGAGGTGCTCAGCCACGACGGAATTTTTAAAAGCAACTCCTCCTCCCACACCCAATTTTTTTTCTATCTCTACGGCCTTTATGTTGGTTGGTGGTACAGTTGACATTGTTTTCTACATGGGTTACTAATTCTGAAGGGTGTGCTCGAGGGTCACATCTTCGGGCTGTCGTTGGTCAGTCGCCGCCTTGATTTACACAATTCAAAACTATGATGAAATATTTATAAAATGTCAGTTTATTTGTGATTTTTTAGAAGATTTATGTTGCTTTTTAGGTCATATGATCGCAGTCTCCAGGGAATGTTTTAAAAAGTGGATGGCATTCGGCCTATGTTATAAAAGATTAGCGAATCAGTCCAGCAGTCGCCGACAACTGCCGTTGGTTGCTAAACTCAACCATTCAACCCAATAAAATTCATTATTCATAAGGTATTCTTTGTTTATAAATTCTGTTTACACAGTTTTTATTCATGATTGTACACTAGAACTATTGTACGGTGCTATAACACGTCTCATACCTGAGCTTTCGTCACGATAATGATTAGTGGGCCGAGACATTTTACTCTCACCTTTCTGGGTTTACAAGGTACAAAATCTATTTTGGATCTTTTGTTAAGGCTAATACCTATGCCCCAATGAATGATTAAATCTTCTCAGAACGTTTTTCTTGCGGATGTAAGTCCATCACCTGATCACAAATTAAATTTATGCCTAGCGGTGGACTAGCTTAGCCAAAAGGAAATTTAATTGGTCAATGTTTACGCTTTATTAGACGGTGATCTCGCGACTGCCACTGGTTCAAACACCATGGGAATTATAAATTTATTTTATCTCGAAATATGTATTTTGCTTTTTTATTTGACAAACAAATATTTTGATAACTGATTTTAGTCGTGTATTAATCATCGAGGTAATCTAATCGTGTGCTGCATACGCATAGAAGTACAGAAAGGATAGGCAAGGGTTTGAGTAAAATAATTATATGAGATACCAGACCCAGTGGACAATTCAGTCAGTAACTTCAACAAATCTCAAATTGTTACGCGCGCGTAAGGAAATACGCATGTACAAAAAAATACGCGCGCGTACAGAAGAGTGTTCACATTCCTAATGGTTAATTAAGACACCCGCTCGCTTTGGTTTTACGCAATTTTCTATAGAAACCATACAAGTTAGTGTCTCTCAGTATCCTGCTGTTATATATTGTCACTCTATTTTGTCCACAACAGCTGAGGTGAACAGAAAGATGCTGAGGCAGTTGCGCCGTTTCTTTTGTTATGGTTCACTGTACCTCTCTCTTACCCACTCGGTCTCTGATCTTACACAGTAACCTGCAGAAAACATGGCAAGATACTGATTGATGTTAACTTGGGCATAAATATGTTCAGAACTGAAAGCAACATAACCCACTTCAACTAACTGGAGTATCATTTTATCTAACTGTACGAACTTTCGGTTTTGTAAAGCGCATTTCGGCAAATTGACGAGACGACGACGATGAAATCCGTAGACCCTATGAAGTCGTAGACATCTCCCGACACTAGGGTTCCCATTTTCATGGTACCATGTCGGTCTCTGATTTCATCGTCCTTATACTGTAATGGCTGAGAATCATATTACTGAACCAATCTTAAAAACGATAAACAATATTTAATGAAATATGAAATGCCGTATCTACACATATGTCATTTGTGTTTAGAAGGCCGTGAAATGTGACAAATAAGGACGTATACATAATTTTACAACTTTGGCCCTCTATCGGGCGAAATTCTCGTAAGCGAACACCTCCCGTAAGCGGAAATTTTTCCGGACCTGAGGGTGTCCGCTTACGGGAGGTTCAACTATAGTTTCATCTTTCACTCGGTCATTTTGCAAGCCTGTAAATGTGATGTTGATACACGAAAATAATATTAATGGCACTGCAAAGACGCACAAAAGGGCTGTTCATAAATTACGTAACGTATTTTGTCCAATTTCAAGGACCCATCCACCCCCTGCATTACGACTTGTAACTCTGTAAGTACCACCACCCACAAAAAACATCACCAAAGGAGGTTATAATAATGATCTACCAGTACCATTATTAACTAGGCTATATGATGCAAGCGAAGTAATGTTCAATAACACCACTGTAATCTTTATTTTAATAATACACCGGATACTCAAAACTCTGTAACTTAAAAGGTCTTGCCTCTTTGTGTCTACAAATTGAAATCTCCATTACTAAATTAATATGCTGATGTCAATAATATCTATGTCTGTCTATTGAACAAACGTCATAGCTCAATATGTTCGTATGCCACACCATGCCTCAGTAACCACTGACCTCAACTCTTCAAACATTTTCAATGGAATCTCCTTACTTTTCTTTCCATCAAGGTTGTACACAATTATTTAAAAATGCATAACTTAACATGTTCAAAGATATCATTATTATTGACTTTGAGTAATTGCTCACACAAAATACTTTTTTATACTATGTGTCAATAAATTTAAAGGTACAGAAAAAAAATTTCACTTGTAGATTTTACATTCATTTTCACATAGATATTCAAATACAAAATGTATCATTTAACCTGATGAGTGAAAAAGAAAGTTATGTAACACAAACATAACTTAATCCTCATCCCCCGTAACACACTGTGACAAACATCTACATATCCACCCACCACTTCGTGTGTAATTAAGTAGTAATTATGGACAGTCCCAAACTGGTATGCGCGCGTACAGAAAGCCGCGTGAAGAGACGCTAAACACGCGCATGCAGTGATTAACAATAATTGGGGCGTTCATAGCTTTTGGATTTTCGCGCACATCTCTAAACGCGCGCGTAACAGGTAGTGTCTTTTCGCTTAGTCACGACTCATGGCATAAACAATCCGAAACAAGACTAAGTAAACGATTACACCCTCACCTATGTTTTGAAGAGGGTTATGTTTTCCCTTTGTGTGTTCGTTAGTCAGTTGCTTGTGAACAGGCTAAAGCCTTAGTTACAGATGTAGCCAGATAAAAAATAGACAGACATCAGATAAAATACAGACATACAGAGAGAAATACATACAGAGCTCATTGCAATATCCTATTGTCGCTTTCACTGTGATAGGCCTATCTTCTCATTATCAGGGACACAGAATAAACATAACTCTTCTCATGGTCGAGAAAGGTTATGCTTTGGAATTTTAATGACAAAGATAATAGATAGGACCAGAGTGTATCAGTAAATGTTAGGCCTGTTTAGTCTCCAGTTTTGTCACTAAACAGAGAGGGCAGTAGACACAAAATCAAATAGATTAGAATTCAAAACTCATGTGGTAAGGTGGATCAGCACCAAACTTCGGGAGGACCTAGATATGGTTGGTTCTGCTATTATCTGAAAATTTGAAGTAAATCGGCCCTATAGTTTTTGAGATGCAGACAGACAGACAGACAGACACACACACCCAGACGCAGATCATTGTAATACCCTCTCACCACTTCAGTGGGGCAAGGGTAAAAAACGACTACTATAACTCAAATTTTGTTGTGTTGGGGTATACGAATATAAGAGCACTGATCAACATTAGATAGATATAGGCCCACAGAGATACATTTGTTTTGTGTTTTTAGAACAAGACTTGAGTTAACAAATATAATTACTAATAAATTGATTCAGTATAGCACCTTTCCCCGCGGCCGTTCCGTGGCAAAACAACGTAACTTGATTTTTTTCGATTTTGAGATTTTTGCATTTGGGAAAATAACTTAT
>JAOTQE010031366.1:0-10296 GCA_025631205.1 Nesometra sesokonis
TGTAGCGGGCGCAATTCCATGGCATTACGCACTGGAATAGGCCAGCGCGCTATCTTTACATTATAAGATCTTTGCTAAAACACTCAAACAGATTTGAAACGTTTTAAGTAGTATGCTAACCATTGGATTATTACATCAGATTTCTGAAATACGCCAGACTTTACCACAGGTGAATGTAGCATATGTTTATAACCACACAAACCGACTTGTTTCGATCATTAGTATAGTTCCATGATGTTGCAATCCACATTTAGATCATATAACTTGAGAATTTGCCAAAGGAGGATCAAGTCAACTAGAATAATATGTATTGGGATTTTGAAAACGAAAGTTTAATTATCTCTCTGAGGTATACTTTTAATGAATACTCTTATAACTGTACATCACATTTAGAAAAAAAATAACGTAAACACTACTTTCAAAGAAAATTCAAATTCAGGTTCAATTAACTGGATTTTAATTCAAAAAATGTGTTAAGGATTATCTCCGGTGCCACAAAGTGCCAAATAAACAGAAATCGAGAGAATTGTCTATAAAAATACTAATTTTGGATTTAGCAAAAATAACACACTTTGCTGGAAAATTTTAGCTTGAATGGCATACTGTCAGATTTCGCGTCCATATTTTCAATATCTTCAGAGGCATATAGGGTACAGCAGTATCGGTAGTGCATGTCTACTTAAACGTGGCTTAATGGTTATTATATCTACAGTACCATTGTGAAGCTTTTGTATACATTGTGAGGGAAAGATATGCACCCCACCCTCTCCCCTATTGGGCTCTCTTCAGACAATGCTGGAGGCTTGTGTAGTGTCGACACTACATTAAATTAGGCCTACTTCCTATTCGATGACAGGGTCTAATTCAATTCAACCAGGCCTTTCTCAATGTTAAAAACATCATTATCCCGAGACAACCTCATTTCCTATTCATGGGATAATGTAAATGGTATTTTAAATAAATGATAGAGAAAAAGTACCTCGCTGCTAAATCTTGGCCTGGCAATAGCTTTTGAATAATCATATAATCTCAATTTAGAAAAACAAAACAAACAAAACCGAAACTCTAACAAGATGCGTCCTATCCATAAACAATGGCCCGACAGACAGATCGACCGACTAAACAATGGACAAATTAGTTCATCAACAAACATTGAGAAAATACCATAGATTTATTACTTACGGCTAGATAGTGAACTTAACACTGTAGAATTGCGATCCTAGGCGCCTAGCATTGGTGATCGTCAGCCTTTACCACAAACATTTGAGGTAAATAACAATACTTGTTTCATAATTATTGTACTTTTAACATTCATTTGTTGTCAAAATCAGTTATGTATGTTACATTTTTACGTTGTCAATTGTCTTTATATTTGGATTAAATTTACTTCCATTTATTGATAAATCAAAACTTTTATGAACGATTAGGGCGCAATTTCGCCGTAGCAACAACGTTGAAACGTAACGGGGTTTGATTGGTTGGATTTTAGACCTGTCCTTCAATTTTAGGCGCTTCCATGGAATTTCACTTTGGGGCTATGCATTTTGTGGAAGTTCAATATATAGCCATTAAAATAATAGGCCTACTTCTATGGAAAATGCTTGCTTAATAATATTCAAACCAATTGGAACTTGAAAAAATACCATATTAAATGTACTGGATATCTAACGGAAGAACAACTGACAGACCAACTGACTGTCCAACTAACCAGTGAATTGACTGAAAATCGTTAAACGTAAACCGACAGAGTATATTTGGAGTAAATAAAATATTTTTCCTGCAATGACGTCCCGCCTCCAATGGCAGAGGCTTTTGAAAAGGTGTATAGAGATGATTTGGTGCATCTAAAAATTTAAGTGGATTGAGTGGGGAGTTGAGTATAGTTATGACGGGCCGAATTAGCATTTAATCATGAATTGGAGTAGTCTCTATTTTTAATAGATATATCTTTATTTAAAAAGAAATCTCTATTTATATATCTATTAATGATAGAGATATATAAATTAACAATAGAAATGTATATTAACAATATAGATCATTCCTGATGACATAATTTATGTCGAAATATTGAATCCTGTCACGATAACGTGCATCTCATTTCTTGGAGTATGCATTATACCTTTTCAATATAGATATCTCTATTAAAAAGAGATATATCTCCACATCTCTTTTTTTCGATGAAATGTCATTCGGCCCGCCATAGTGGTCGATCATGATCTCGATGCTATACAGTAGTGGTGTATTGTGGAAACAATTAGTTCTGGAGTATCGATGACATTCATATGAACTTTTGACTTTAAAGAGGATTAAAACTGATTTTCAACTCACTGTTTTCAAAAACAACCGTAATTATTCGATCACTAAAAGTGAAACAGGGAATCTCTTGTCGAACAACTGTTATTCACACTTCTTATCCATTTGTCATCGGTCTTGAGTCAACTATCTTGTTAACCTCAAACTGCTGGTGTTTTTCTTTCATTTGACAAACATCAGGTCAAAAAGATTGGCAAATATGTATAATTTAGTTATCAGACATGTTGTTTGTATTCAATTTGTCTCCATTCCGATCTACTTATTTGTGCTGAGTGCAAGAACATTTTTTAAGTAGGCCTATGTTTGTTTTTATTTTCCGCATATTAGGCTATTAAAACCATTAAGCCTATATTTTAGTTATAACTTCTTCTTTTTTATCCATGTTAATGTATATTACCAGAAATAGTTAGTCTAAATGTAGTTATGATATTTTGTAATAAATTTGTTTTTGTTGAGTCAGCTGTAAACCGATGGGCATCATAAATACGTATTAACTTATTAATTATTGTATTATAATTAGGCCTACTATTTCTAAACTTAACCCACATTTATTTTTCAATGAAAATAAATATACCTAAATTTTTTAATTAAACAAATGCCTAGGCAGGTTTGAAACGAAAAGGATTTACTTAATTACATTATACTAGATGCTATGCCACTGTAGGATAAAATACGAAGTACATATGAAATATATTTGCTTTTCACTGATAACGATGAATTATGAACATAATTTGTCAGCATCTGTTAAAAAAAACCTGTTTTCATTACTAAACACACTTTGCGCGCGAATTCTTTCGAACAAATCCTAATCACAAAGCCTTCTGGGATTAAATATAATGCACAAATGCTTTGAGCAAACTCTCACCAAAATTGATTTCTCTGAGAAATATTGAAAATTACCTAAAAATAATGTGTGAATTATAAGCCATGGCCTCGAGTGACCAACATTTCTCGGCAGAAGATACATTTTAGAAGGTCATAGCAACTCATTGTCTTAGAAATGAAATTCAAACATAAATTCGCAATACATCTTATATGACTCATAAATTAATCTTGAACATTAACACAGTTTCAGTAATTATTCATTTTGTATTTTAGTGTCAATAACAGAAACTCTCTTCTCTTGCTGGATCCCAGTAATACAACAGTATTCAGGGCCGTAGCCAGAGTTAAAAACAGACGAGGCGAAATCTGGGGATCACGTAGGATTCCAGGGACTGGGACCCTCCGCTCGAGGTCAGAGGGTGAGTCCCCCTAAAAAGTCACATTTTGAGAATTTCAGACTCATGCTGGCTACGGCACTGGTATTTGTGTTGAGCAAATAAACAAAATAGCCTGTCAAAAATAGTCAAAACCCATATATTATGGTAATGATATATCCACACTTTAAAAAATTGCACTGTATAAAACGGGAACAGTCCTGGCAGTCATGAGGCTAAGAA
Source organism: Nesometra sesokonis (assembly GCA_025631205.1). Lineage (NCBI taxonomy): Eukaryota > Metazoa > Echinodermata > Crinoidea > Comatulida > Antedonidae > Nesometra > Nesometra sesokonis. The sequence goes on from JAOTQE010031366.1 coordinate 3,756, forward strand.
AAGGACATTTGCCCGTAAAATTTACGGGATTTTCTTGGCATCCTGGCTACTGGGCTTTTTCCGTAAATTTTACGGGAATTACCGTAAAATTAATCGTGTAACAGTGAAATTTCCGTAAAATTTACTGTACAAAAATACAAATGCCCGTACGGAATTTTCTTGACATCCTGGCTGCTAGGACTTTTTCCGTAAATTTACGAAATTTGTTTACAGTGCATGTATGGTGATGCCATTAGCTTTGATTAATAAACTGCCATAAAATAGGCCTATGTCATTTTTTATCTCAGTCCAAACTATCAATTAACATCATCACTAACTTCCTTTCATCTATACTGTTTTTGTTTCAATATATGCGCCACTCTAAAACTACTAGTTAATTTGTCAACAAAGGCGGATAAGGACGAAAGTACAATTAATATCATTAAATTACTGTTTTACAAATACGTTAATATTGTTTTTTATAATACTATAGGACTAACATGTGTTGAGGTACTTTAGTAATGAATTAAAAGAAAATTCAGCTCTTGACAACGGTTTTTTCTATAATTTTATTTTCCATGGCAATGGGTTTTTTTAACAACCGAGAAGTGGTTATTTTACACCTTTACAATAACTCGTTTGAAGATGTTATTAAGTACCCTTCAAACCTCTAGCTATGCAATACAAACATAGCTTTAGTGAAAATCTGGCGCCAATAGTAAATGCATAGTTTAACTAAATTTCTTTTTAACGGTCTGTTTTATTCATAAGTACCACGATAAAACGTGTTCTACGAAAGAAATTACAATACACATTTAGCAACGGATAACGCATTTTGTTTAGTTTGACATTGCTTGCTGCTTGTAGCTATTTCCAATTATTTATAATCGTAGTTTGAACCTTTCATCCTACCGCTCGCTTAGGGTGATTTTAAAGCTCTATGTATTAATATTGTTTGACAATATGCGCGTTTTAATCCACATGACTGCCTGATAATGTTTTTGATAATTTGTCGTACCTACGCTGTCGAATCACTCAAGAAATCTACTCAATCCAATAGATTAGGCATCTGCGGGAATTTCCTCTACGTCATCAATCCCAATAATCAGTGCCTTCCAAATGTCTTAGTGATAAATCCATGGTGCGCGCTACTTAAGACCATCAAATATTGTAGGGCCTACTGTTTTCTGATCTGATCTGTTTATTCATTTCTACAGATTCAACTTGAGTGTTTCTAGTTGTCATTTCTTGGTGTGAAAGGCCCACTTCATGGTTATAAAATATCGCTATGGCTTAGTATTCTCGTCTGATATTTTGTATTCCCATCTACAAATTTCTCATGAGTTTGCTGTGAAACTGTGTTCCCAGCCGAACAAGGCGGTTTTAGAGCAATGGCCTCCAGAATAAGTTGATGAATTGGGCTATAAAACCGTAGGCAGAAGGGTCGAGGATACGAAAGAACCTTTAAAAGATCTTTAGAACGATAACATAATATGGCCAAAGATCATAATAAGGACAGCAGGTGGCCATAATGCTGGAATCTCATGTTTTCACGCCCTAATTACCTTCTCAAAGCCTAAAAATGTAGCACTAGAACAATTTCAATGAACCCGGAATCGACAATTCATCCACAAGTCCTACCAGTTTGAGATGAGCGTCCGCGGGGTCCATTCCATTATATTCTTGGAAGATGCGGTATATTGCCACCGTGTTCCATTAGGCCTATACCAAAATAATGTTCAAACACCTTGTAAGCTATGCAGGTCAGTTAGAAACGGTTAGTTTTCAATCCAGTAACGTTCTCATCTATTGTAGATTGGAAGAACAGGATCCATTTTATTATTATTATTATTTTAATAACTCAAGTTTGACGCGCCTGATAAAGTGTCAATATGGATGAGAGTTATGGGCAACATTTGTCGGCAACAATGTACTTATTCGAAGATTTGTTTGGACTAAATTCAGGGACTGCGTTTTAACAATGACTAAAATGAATATAACATCTTGGTATCTGATGTAGACGATGTTATCAAATGATGGAGACATTTATCTGTAAACTCTTCTTTTCCTCTTGTACATCAACGATTTGCCTGAATCATTGGTATAGGTATATCATACTTGCCAAGACTCATTGTGCCTGAAACTTTTCAAAACTCCAGCTGATAACCATCGACATTATTCCTCAAGATAGAGAGAAGAAAGTAGACATTGAAGAGTGAAGGAAAGTCTAAAAGGCTTCAACTCTTCTACAGGTTTCACTGGTATGTTTGAAATTAACTCAAGAGTAAGGTTTACCTTTCATTCCAGCATACCAGAAAAATTATAAAAAAACAGCAGGGTCAGAAATCTAAAATACTGCCTGTAACGGGTAGGTAGTTTTCTACCCAAGAATTATGGATTAATTAACGACGCCAATACCATGACAGAATTTCCAACTGGATTGCTAAATTTGCAAAAGTCATCCCAAAAGATATAATATATGGTCAGAAGCTTGGTTTGAACAACTATACTTTGTGCACCAAAAATACCTAATTATTTTTTTTAAAGAACAATTAAGTTTACTGGCATAACTGCTGGTAACGTTCACTCAGCATCAAACGTTTACATTTGTCAACAACACGAAGAAGATGCCCTAACCAGGGACATTTAATCTGACAATAAATACTCGCTCTCGTAGTTATTTTCTTTAATTCAGAATTCATTAAAAATATATGTATATTTGAGAACCTATACATGACAAATGTGAAGTAAGAATTTGCTGTAATCTGTAACGTTATAGCAAGATTACTATAGTATTATATAGCCTAGTATTTACTGTAGGGTGACAAACCAACGTCACGATAGACTACAGGATTTGTAGCCGTTTACGAGGTCGTTTACCCGGAATGTATCATCGTATGCTGAATTACATACTACACTACAGTGTCATTCCATCGTGCCAAATACAGGAAAAGTAATTAAGTAGATGGGAATGTCGCATTTATCTCAGATATTCACGTCTCCAATGTTTGTTTCCATGAGTCTTTTCTAGCATTTTTGTTCAGTAAAATAGTTTGTTGATTCGCACGCACAATTATACCAGGGCTGTTCCCCGATAATACAAAATTTTTAACAGTTTGATGGTGTGCCGATTAACGTGCAAAACGGTATTTCAAGAAGGTTATAGGATAAAAGTTTTGCAAACAAATTTGATCGGCCTCCTATTAAGATGAGGTCAACAATTCCAGAGTATGCGGCACTCAAAATGAGACGCAATGGAGGCATATTAGCTGGCATCCATACCCCGAATGGTCATAATGCGAGTTGTGAACAAGCACAACAAACACATCGCATCGAAAACTACCGTACAATATCGACGAACACAAAATAATTCATTGTTTGTCCATCTATATTTGGTGATGAACATCAATCCTGGCAGAAGGTTTGATCTCTACAGTTCAAAATGCAGCCAGTAGAGTGAAAGATGTTTTATACTTTACTATTTACTTTATACTATATTTTATCCTATCCTGCTTTTCCGATTCAAATGTAAAATATAAATAATATATTTAAGTAAAACTTTAACAAATTTCTCTCTTGGTTTCCGTCGAAATTTCTAAAATATAGCTAAATGTATGATATATTTTCAGCGGATACAAACTAACCCAATTACTGCCAATACAAAGAACAACACAATACTCTCTATTCGAATACTCTTTACCAGAGGAAACTAATATAGAAAGGGTCATACATGATAAATATATACAAAAAACGCCTATTGAAAATAAAAAAACTGCTGTAAACCAAAATGCATTTACAATTTGAAGCAAAACCTCAGTAAAAATATCTATTATATCGGTACTATGTGTGGCAAACCAAGCCAATTATAGGCCTTAAGCAAAAAAAGACATTTATCGTTTGATAAGGTATATAGCTCCAAAGATGAGAGTTATCTTACAAAATGTGAATTGATTTCTCACACCAGTGAATCTATAGTGTTCCTCAACAGAGATAACAAAATATACAACGTTACTTTCACTTGCCAACCAGCTAGCCCTGTATTTATCAATATCGGCTAAGAAATTTTCTTAGGTAAAAAAGATTAGAATTCTTAAGCAAATTACCAATTCGAGTAATGATGATGTATTGATGTTGAATGCATCTTGAATATGGTTTTCTCCATCTCAAAATTGAAGTATATTGCATTATTAATGTTCGCTTCCATACTGTGACTTAGATAAGTTTTGACTTAGATCAAGTTAAGATGATTGTGCTAGTCAAGTTTGATAACTCTAGTCTATAATTGATCATTTTGTACAATTTAAATTGCGAATAGGCCTATTTTATGTTTGATAGATGGTTTATTCAATTTAGTTAAAACTATACATTTTGAAACCCTTAATCACATTTAGACCTATGGATAACAACCTTAAAATCATATGATGTTAAAGATGTAGAACTATTGTACCGTCAAAATGAACAATTATTCATAAATCTAACTATTAACTTGTTTTTGTTTACGTGCTCCACAATGCATGCAGTAAACCAAAGACAGAATCAGATTTTAAATTGTAGGTCATTAGTTTAATGGAAAACTCAATTGTTCTGAACGTTACAAAAACAGCGTAAATAGCATACATTTACGGCACTGGTTTGTATCAAAATACTATTGCATGGGATTCCATATACTTGCCCCAAGTTTAATAAAATGCGCCACCAGTTTGATGAAGTTTTAGTGGTGTGAGATGTCATAATATACGAAAGGTATGGCAATCCACCTGCTATGGAACGCAATGGGTGCCTTTTGATTGTCTTTTACGTCTTGAACCAAGACTAGGGATGCCACTGAAAACTGACCATCCTGGAACGACGAGGGGACGCAGCGAATCACAAATTAATGAAGAAAACTCTGGATGAAGGTGGTATTCCGAAAACTGGTAATAAGAACCTAGGGTAAGATTTTGAATGAAAGGATTGATGATGGGATTGTATCTAGTCTTGGTTCAAGACGGTGATTCGGTTTAATTCGTGAAAGACGATTAAAAGGCACCCATTGCGTTCCATAGCAGGTGGATCGTCATACCTTTCTGATGTTTACCTCACACCACTAAAACTTTATCATCCGTTGGTGGCGCACTTTATTAAACACTTAAAATAATATACAGACTTGGAGCAAGTCTAGATTGTATCCTAAGAAAAATGCGTTTGCCTGCCCTCAATCGCTGTCTTGTTGCTTACGTACGCCATAATACATTGATATTACTCTGAATAAGATTCCTCGAAATGCGGTTGAGCCATGAGAATGAAAAAGAATTTATTTGAAAAGCAATATATATTTTACCATTACACGGCAAGTTAGAGCAAATTGGCTGTCAGAATGTAGATTTTTTTTTTATTTCAAGCAATTTTGGAAAAAAATATAGAAACATTATTCAAGTGCACGTTTAAGTTTATAATGCCATGCATTCAATTTGCAAGAAAAAATAAACATGTTTTTAATGATTTCTTGTCCATTTTGGGATATGTCTTATACTACATCTTTGAACAGGCCTTTATGAGTTCTGAAAAACTTTATAGGTACCTTTAGGCTGATTTCAAAATACAATGAAGGTATGTTGGGTCAAATACTACGAAGATTATAAAAACAAAATAAAATATTCAAAGACTAACCATTGTGTTCATAGTTTCCGTGGCGACAGTATAATTATAGGGAGTTATTAGTTGTGACAATATTTTATTGATTGTTTTTATGTTTCCTTTTTCCATAAATTGAACTTGATAAAAGAGAGGTCAACTGTACTATGCCTGATTAATTTCGATACAAATATATATTTATAAATATTTTCAGGAATAATATGTTACATCATTTCCCAAAGGTATGAGTTTTTTCATTAAATAATATTATTATTTAAGGCGTTAGGATAATTTCCATAAGAAATATAATTAATGTAATGATTATTAGGGATGTGTGTAATTTTGTTTCAAATGAAGGGATCTGACTAATATTCTACTAATGAACTACATGCATATATCGGTCATTCTATTCATTATTTATAACGATATTTATACAAACATTTTAGTAGTGTTGTATGTACCAGTACGCGCCAAGAGACTAATGACACAATATGTGGAATGTTGCCAATGTCAATTAACACAATTCAAAACACCCAATTAGAAAGCATCACGTGACATGTCTGACAGCTGATCGTCATAATACTAAGTAAAACATAACATTATCCACTTAGGCCTTCGTAGTGTTACAGTGTATACGTCACACCAATAGGTGGCGCCTTTTCTTGTCAACATTACGGTCATGTTGTGTCTGAATGATTTTATAATAAATATTTCTGAAAATATTCAAATTTTTTTTTTCTTTTCTTGTACAGTTTTATAGTTAAATCATTGGGAGGTTTCTCAACTTAACGAAATACAAAAACGAAAACAGATAATGCCTACGTCATTTTTTTAAAACTTGAATTGAACACTTGAATATCTATCACAGTTGGTAGTAGACCTGCCAAGCTTTAAAAAGTGCTCAAAAAAATGTGTGGCAAAAAATTTTTTGTTAATAGCTGGCAACCAC
>JAOTQE010031377.1:0-10296 GCA_025631205.1 Nesometra sesokonis
TATTTTTGTGAAGCATGTGTGATATTGACAAGATTTGAAACCAAATATCTGTAAACTGATTCCCTGTTGCCCCAAACTAAAAATGCTCAGTAAAATATTCTACATATTTGTTTTGACATATTTTTGTTTGTTGGTGATGTCCACGTGCCTTTACTAAATATCCTGATTGATAGGTCATAGAGTGCTATAGTGAGTTTCTGCTTTAACAGATCTACCAAGTCTCCCTGGTCTCACAGTTACAGTTTTAGACTCTTTGACTCAGCCCCTATTCTCACGATCAACCACCCAACAATCATTTTCGTACTCCAACCAAAAGAAAGTTTATAACAAAACAAAAACTGTAAGAAAAGCTACTACTACTTGTTTCAAATAAGTTACAAGAAGTATGATGTTATAATCTTGGCATGTTCTTTGTGTATTGGCATTAGTATACATGCCAACTATTTGGCTCCAATGCTTGAGACAAGCCCTGCCACCAGTGCTGGGCTACATTTTTTTTACCGTATTTTGCCTTATTTTGTCTTATGCCTGAGAAAAAATAATTGAAATTACTGTTTATGAGTGAGAATTCTGCTAATGCATGAGAAAAATTATTTGTGCATGAGACATCACAAATAGGCTCCAATGTGTGTGACTCACGCATAATGCGTGAGAGTTGGCAGGTATACATTAGCATGTAATCTAGTTCTAGCCAAGTGGGTCAATTCTGAATGATGAGCCCAAAGCCAAGTTGTATGGCCTGTTATTTTGTAAAATTATGATGGCACAGTTGTTTATAGATACCAAGTTGAGCCTCTGGATGTTTGTTTTTTTTTTAACTGTTCTATCCTCCACTCCCATACCTACCTCTACCTTACTCAGTCTATTGAAGCCCCCTTCTCCCCTCCTCATCCGCACCCTTCCCACCCCTCCCCCTCTCCCCATCTCTGAAACACCTCGCTCCCTTCATTTTTTAAATTATCTCAATCCCAATTCATTTAAAAACTCGACGTCTCTGCTTTAAAGACCAAGCCCTTGCTCAAACGACATTCACAGAGGCAGAACAGTTACAAATTCTTGATGGGTAATATACTGGCCTACCAATCCCGAGGTTCTGGGTTCAATCCTGACCAAGAGCTAAGATTCTCACAAATTTGTAAATGCCATTGCCTAAGCCCTGTATGGAGTCTAGTTTATAGCTAGAAATTATGTAGTTACAGTACTTGCTTTTGAATGTAAGAAAAAAACTCTTTGGCCCAATACCTCAATGTAGTCTACCTATAATATACAGTAATGGATTTATTCATTTATAAATGACCACTGTTTAGGCTAAAAGTTACGAAGATTTAAGAATGACCAGACAACATAGTGAGGCAAGGTCTAAAAAATGGTTGTGCTTTATTGCAAAAACTGCATTAAAAATCTTTACAACTCAGACAAAATATGATGTTAAATTTGTCAAGTACTATTGAAGGTGAAAAGTAATTCCTAAATCATTTTAGACCTAAAGATTTAAAAGACTATAATTTAGCTATTATTCATAACTGTAGACATGTTTTACTATTGATCACTTTTGCTGCAATGCCATTGTTTGTAATAATAATCATTACCAATACAAGTCCATTTCCTTGTTGGGATCTCAGTTTTGCTATAATTCCAATATAATTTATTTACAAATGATATTGATATTTACTATATTAGTTCCTATTTCTGTAGTATAAATAGTATAATATTTTACTGTTCCTATTTCTCTGGTATGGTATAATATTTTAAGATAATTCTTAATTCTTCTTTGCAGTAGAATGCAATGGCAGTAGACTTTAATCTTTTTCTTACTTACAAATTTATTATCTTCTGTTTAAAATCATTGAAATGAAGTCATTAGCAAGATGGACTTATGTTAGGTTGAGATTACGACAAATTGCACGTAAAACGTAAGTTGAACATGAAGTCCAATGTATCTGCTTGATTTGTTTATTCCATTTCAGTAAATCTATGTTTTACGTGTAGTTACGGAGATATTTCTCCATTTGTAAGTTCCTCATGTCGATGCCTCAATTATAAAACATTGATGCAAAGTGAAATATTTTTATGTCTAATTAGATTTTATATTCAACAATAGTTTTAAATACTATGTAAATCACTTTGAATAACAAGTGAGATTGTTTTCCTGTCTGATGATGAATTTTATGTTATTTACTATTTTAAACTTCTATATATACAAATTTTTGTATCAGTATTTATTTTTAATAAGATTTAAAAAAAAATAAAAATTCTTGTAAACAAAATTGTAATTTTACTTATTTGTAGGCCTATGTTGTAAATGTTGTATTTGTCCCAAAAATGAAGCAAACAAAGCATAAAATAAATAAAAATTTGAAAAAAAACTTTGAAATTTGAAATTAGATTTTGAATTCAGCAATAGTTAGTTTTGAATAATATGTGCAAATCATTTTGAATAACAAGTGTGAATAATTACTTTGCTGTTTTATGATGAATTTTATATTATTTACAATTTTAAACTTCTGATATGCCAATTTTGTTTATATCAATATTTATTTTTAATAAGATTAAAAATACAGAACTTATATGTCTTGTAAACAATATTATAATTTCAATTGTTGTAAATGTTCTGAAAGATGTATAATGTCCCAAAATGGGGAAGAAAAAGCATAAAATAAATTAAAAATTGAAAACTTAACATTGGATTTATAAACAAAAGTGGGGTTCCTCTGGTGGTGATGAGTACACCAGATGACCTATCACCTACTTATTTCCGAATAGTGTATTATGTTCTTTAGTATGCAGTGAGCCATGTTGTACACAAGTTCAACAGCTTAATGTCTCATCCAAAAGATGGTGAGCTGTTGACTATTATACAATTATACCATTTCGACCAGCATACATGCCACTCGCTGTGGCAAAATATTGAACTCATCTTCAACTCAATATTTTGCCACAGCGCGTACAATATTTTTCGCTATTTCCTGTAATCAATATTAAGTATTTTGACTTTCCAACTGAAGCACAAAGAAAATGGTGATATGGTAGGGGTCCAGCATTTCTCAACTCTTCAGCACATAACACAGCAAATACCACCAGCTTAGCTGACTGAGTTAATTGCCATGCTCTTCTGAGCTTGTTTCTGAACTCTTCAATTGTAGGCAGTAAATCTTAATAAATACTTAAAATACTTCCATTATTGAAACTTGCTAAAATTAACTAACCATTCTTCTTCTGAATACTTCCGGCGGTTTGTATTTATTACAGGATGAAATTGAAAGCAATGAAAATTTACCTTTTTTGGATAGTTTGTTTGGTCAGAGATGGTTATTGTTTTACCAGTGATTGACAACTTTTGTTTTCTTGTATTCTGTCGTTTTGCTTTCATTTGTAGTCAGACTTTTATTGTGATACACCGTAGGATTGCTTCTCCGTCTTCATCGTTAGAACATATTAGTATACAAGTTACAATGATTTGAATACACGATATAATTTCTAAAAATTTGGTCAGTGGAATATGGATAAGAGGAAATGTCGAAAACCATCCATAGCCCTACCACCTATTCCGAAGTCTAGGTTTGTTGATTTGTGTTTTTTAATTGTCATTGAATGTTGTTGCATATCTGATAGTTCTAGAATATTCTTTTTAGTTTTTCAAAAACGTGTTAAATGTTCATAATTTTTAAAATTTATTTTCTTTTGATGAAGTAAGTTATAAAATGCATTGAATCAAAATGTTTACATATTTTACACTTGAAAATGAATTTCTTCGTGACTTAAAGAAGAAATTGAGGAATAAAAATTAGTGTAAAAAACTGTTAATATATCAATATAAAATGATTTGTGTCTTTTGATGAATCTTATTATTTTAGAATTTATCAGTAAAAATTTAGGAGTAAGCATTTAAGGTACTGTTGTAGCGAGTCCCACTGCCTTCTCTTTGTGTTAATAACTTTTATTGCTTTGTTGTACACTGCTGGCATCCCACACTTGATGTCTTTGAGTATGGCCATAAGGCCTGTTAAAGTACTTCATGCATGCAAATGGCACCTCAAATTTGAGGTATCATTGTTTTATGCATGACTAATTTTGAAAGTTACATGATGACATCATGCATTAATAATATACCTGCCAACTTTTTTTGGCTCCAATGCATGAGACAAATCCCGCCACCACTTTCTGGGCCACATCCTTTCCCATTTCGATCAACGTCAACTGACCATTTTGGGCCATTCCTGTTGTTTTGGGCCCGGTTTTACCGTATTTTGCACTATATTGTGTCATGCGTGAGAAAAACTATTAAAATCACTGTTTATGAGTGAGAATTCTCCTAATGCGTGAGGCAAATTAATTTATGCGTGAGACGTAAAGAATAGGCTCCATGCGTGAGACTCACGCATAATGCGTGAGACTTGGCAGGTATATAATAATCAAAGTTTGGCACACCAAGTTCAGAACAATTACAGTAGGTACCTAGGGCCTAGCCCTGGCATAGCCTAGGCCTACGAATCGAGATGGAGGATTATAAACGGTGTAGAACCAGGGACTGTGCTCAGTGTAAAATCCTTTGGTGTAGTAAGCCTATTCATGCTTAGCTTTATTCTGTTGAAGCGAGAACAGTTTGGTCAATTCTATAACCATTGCAATTTCCCACTTGCCAATTATGGAGGGCTGAGGTTCCGTCTATCTGTAGGAGGGTTTTTCATCAAAAGAGGGTGCCATTGTGGTGGTGAATCACAGCCATGAGATATGGCTGAAACCTGTTCACAAAAGAAATTCAAGTGCAGAGAAATTGTTCCGAAAGGTATCATTTTTATATAGTTTACAGTTTAATGTGCACATGAGTCATATATACATGGCATCTCATCTGAAAAACTGTGCGCTATTAGCCTGTATTTTGTCCCTCCAACCAATAACACAAGGAGAGTGGCGTGGTGTTCGATTGAACCGGGGACCAGCGAGTTTCCATGGTTGGGTGCATGGCACACATTTCCACCAGCTAAGCCAACTGAGCTAAAAGCCACTTTTTCTGGCCGCATAGATTGCGAAAAATGACCAGATACAAGTGACTTGGGCAAGTCTATCTTAAATTGCATGTTCCAGTTCATAACATCATTGTTCAAGTAGTAACACAACTTATTGATTGTTGTTGACTTTAGAATCATAGATTGTTCAATGCAAATTATTAAAAGTTTCTAAGTATGTTTTCGGTATTTTTATTTCAGAGAAATTTTCTATAAATTATTTACACAGTAAACATAGAATTTCAGTGACATTATGATTCTCTATTTGACTATAAAATGAAGATCACGGTTGTTGCCATAATTTTCTATTACCAAGCCACAATATTGCATGTTGTCAATTTTTTATGATATTTGAATTTTGTGATGTGCAATAACAAAATAGTTATTTTCTGAACAAAGTTTTTGGTTAGCAATCAAACTTTTTCTTGTTAAATCTAAATGATCATCTCTTGGATTAGATCATCCAGTTTGTCCAGTTATTCTGTTCAGTTTAATGGTGTCCATTTACACTGGTTTTGAAACTAAAAAAATGTCCGGTAATATCTTTAAACCAGGAAGTTTAGATTTTCCCATCGAGGTGAGGTGCGGTGCAGCTCAATGGTTGTTTATATTGGATGGAAATCAATTTAAGGATGTTTAGGCAAGAATTTTCCCAAAATTTATTTTTAAAAATCCCTATGCATTGTGAAATAATTTTTTTTTCATTATAGTGCAATGATTCATAAAAAAATATATGTTGATATTGAAATAATTAATTTTTGATGTTAACTAGTTAGACTACCATGTAAACTCTATATTCAACTCATTGACATACATAATAACCTTTCAGTTAACACGTTGACTGCCAGTGACAAGTATACTTGTTCAAAACAGTGTATCTTTATAATGTTGCTCACGACACATGCGTACATAGTGAACTTATAGCCTCTTCAGAGGTAGTTCAGGGAAGATACACCTACATGATAATGTTGAAATAACTTCCATTGTTTATTGTGTTTCATTGCAGGCAGTTTAAAAGATTACAAAGTGTGGTTGTGCTCTTTGTACATAACAATCATATTTCCAATGCAGGCGAGTAAACTTGCCACTGGCATAGGCAAGAATATTTCTTTCCCAGTGCCAAAGACGAGTATACTCATCATCACCTAATATTTTCCCGCCAAAATATTAGACACACTATTTTGATGATATGTGATAAGTAAAACCCTGAAAAACTATATGTAAACCTGTTCTGACACACAGGAATGAAACAGGAAAAGGGGTCTGGCAGTCAACGTGTTAAAAACTTATGATTGAGAGTGACATTTAGCTCAGTTGGTTTAGCTGGTGGAAATCGCTGTGCTGTGCACTGAACCAAGACTTGCTCATGGTTCGATTCAACACCACGTCACTCTCCTTGTGTTTCGGCTGGAGGGTCGAAATGAAAGTTACTAGCGCACCGTCTTTCGGATGAGACGTTAAGCCGTTGGTCCCGTGTACAGTATGGCTCATGTGCACGTTAAAGAACGCAGTGCACTCTTCGAAAAAGAGTAGGGGATTGTCTCCCGGTGTACTGCCCAATCACCACCAGAAGGACCCCACTGGAAATAAGTCCACTTCGGACTTTCTTGGGTTATCCTTGGTGTTCTACACCGAATAAATCAAATCAAAAAAAAAATTAGGAAATTGTAAACTTATTTCTTTAAAACATATATTTTTGATGTTTGATTGAAATATAAGCAATAAGTTTAAAAACTATTTCCTGATTCATCTGTAAATTATACATTGAAATCATGGTATTTTAAATGCATTAACCTTCCGTTATAAACTGGATCATGGGATAACTTCCTAAGCAAACATTGTAATTGCCTGCCCTCAATCATCTTCTATTTTCGACCATGTCTTTGAAAAATCATCTATTCCTAACTCGATAAGCTCTAGCTTAGTACCATCTTAAATTGGGTAAAAACGTGTATCTAAGAAGAAGGTCCCTTGTTTTATTAATTAATTGAACGGGCTATAAAAAATGATGCGTCAATTAATCACTTTGAAACATGCTTTAGTTCATTATTCGTTACCGTATTTTCGTCTAAAATGCCGTTTTGTTGTCGAGTGATTGTTGGCTGAGTGGGTTAAACGGTTGACTTGAAATCAGCAGTGACATTCAAGTCAAGTTTAAGTCCCCTTCACGACTAACCATTTTTTTTACAAGTTTCCAGCTGTTGGTTATTTTCTTCTAAACTCTGCTGTATTGTCTAGTGTTTGCTGGCCAAGTTGGTAAAACCTTTGACATCTGTTAAAACCTGGAACATGAAATGAAATTCACACATAGGTTTAGTAACCATAGGTTGAAAATGATATTTCATTCGGTTGAACTTGGTGAATTAGAATGAAATAATGTTCTCAATATGGGAGATCACTCCACGGCGCGGAGGTGAACAAGTGTTACCAGGCAGTCGGTGGCCTACCCATGTTGTTAACAGGGTGTGATGTGTTGTTATTGAGAACTGAAATGTCTACAAATTCATCTCAGATAAGAAAGTATAATACTCCAATTTTTCAACTACACACCATTATGTTGGGATTGGGATTCAATATTTCAACATTAATTATGTCATCAACAGGAATGGTAATGATGGTTCTTGTTGGTCATACCATTAATGTTGAACTATAGAAACTCAGTATGATTGCAAATATTTCAATAGTTTGGATTATTCATTGATACTCTTATTTCTTTAAAACATTTATGACAATGTCAGTGTTCTTCCAATTGAAAAATTTATATTGGTAAATTGTCCAGAAAACATTACTTGTTTCTCATGGTTTTTGGGTTGGTTTTGGCCCTATCCCAAATATCTACATACTATAGGCCTCTATGAGCATTCCTGTATTCTCTGTAATATTGAGGTATAAAGGAGGGCAAAAAATATATAAGAATCAAAATTATACCATAATCATTTTCAATAAACAAATTTTTTACTGTGGTAATTGTAATTTTGACCGGTAAATTTGATGGCTAAAACAATATATTCGGAAGAACACTTCATGTCTCAAATATGATTTGCTTTCAATAATATTTCTAAATTCAACTGGAAACTATAAATTGAACTCATGTTAATAAGACATAAACATCAACCTTCTGGTATAATCTTGTTAAGTTATTCCACAATTGAAGGACTAATTCAAATTAAAGCAATAATTCTTTATTAAGTAGTTAATTATTAGAGGGCACCTGTTTTATATAGCGGTCTATGCAAATGTCATTAGCGACTTCTTGTAATAATTATCATTAAGAAGCATAACAAATAAAGTCATTGTATGCAAACTCCCTAATGAATTACATGTTTTCCATGATTTATTTATGGTCGGTTTTTTATTAGTGTTCCTTTTTCCTGTGTCTTTTCCACTTCAATATACATTCCAATGTTTTAAAGTGTAAACAGCGCCCTCTTTATCAAAGTCAGTATTTGAGTACTTTGTAAATGAATGGAAAAAATGTAGTACTATATATAAAAAAATATGCTTGTAGTAGGAACAACTCGCCGTTAGGATTTATTTTGAAATATGACAAAATAGTCATAAATAATTTTGTTTAATGTGCTCATTTTGGAAACAAAAATACATTTAATTATGGATTTAAACATAAAAAATAAAGTAATTGAATATGAATTAACTCTAATTTTGCACCTGGAAAACCTGAATTTGAACAAACTTAGACCCAGATCCATCCCAGATAGTATGAGTGTGAGAGAAACTGATAGTACCCATTGAGACTCAAACCCGGTCTATTTCGGATCGATCCAATGTTGTGTCACCAATGTAAAAGCCAGATTAGACCGCTGAGCTAAAGGAACATCTCTACTAGCATGGGATCTAACAGGCTGCTGTATCACATTCAGAGGTTTAAACCCTCCCGATTTGTCCGGGAGTCTCCCGAAATTTTAACAGTCTTCTGATTTTTTTAAGCAATCTCCCAATTTTTCTTTTAAAATTTAAGCATTTTCTAGCACCATAATTTGGCTTAGAATAAAATTTAATCAATAAATACAGACTTTTAAAATAAAAATTGAGTACATCATTCTAAATTTATCTTACCGTAATTGGCGCTTAGTTAACACCTTTCTGGCCTGGTATTCGGCCCTTCCGTCATAAAATGCGGTAGAAGGCACAGTATTTTAAGATAGAGGGCGCACTTTGAAAAATCTCTCGAATTTTAGATCTCAGAGGTTGGAATGTCTGCACATTCAATATGCTAGTTCTAGGAGTTACCAATTCTAGGTATTAACAAGACTTGTACAATCTAAAAGACTTAATCTGTTCATTAATTCATTTCCCCTAATTTCCTGCTCGTTTACATACTTTGTACTGCGTACTGTACATGGACAAGAGATTTAGAAAAACATTATTTTTGCTTGCAACGGTATATGTTTTTTTGAAATTAGGTCATACAGACTGTAGTCAAAAAGACAACTATTAATAGATTGAACATCTTGCCAGTGTTAGACTAAATTGTAAATTGGCAATTAATTTTAAAATATATATAAATAAAATGGTGTGTTCATCTTAAACATCTTTTTTATACTTTTTTTTAGAGACCAGTGGTGGATTTAGGCATATTAAATGCAATGTGGGATTTCAACTATAACCCATAATAGCAGTTCATTACTTTTGTATAAACAAAGTTGACTTACCATCTGACCAATGTTGATTTAATTTTAATATTAAGTCAACAATGAATTTACCCATGCAAGCTCTCTCTGATGCATGGATCTTATTTATTTATTTATTTAATACAAATTCAACACAATAATTGTTGATTGACCAGGGCGTGTCTAGAGGAACAGTGTAAACATGAGCAAAGCTCAACAGAGAAGTGGTTTCCTCTAAACCCTCCCTGGTTCAATATAATACATTTTAAAACATAAAAATGTACACATAAAATATATACACATAATAAAATCTATGCACATGATACAATCTCAATAATGAATATAAAATACAATAATATATGTCTAAATTTAATTTAACCATTTATTAAAAAAATATTCAAAAAGCTTAGTTTATAAAACATACAAGATTTGATTTAGAACAGATAGCAATAGGAAGAGAATTCCAGAGTTTGGCTGCCTCAGTGAGTTTTGAAACAACGTTCATTATGGTTATACCTAGATTAGGACAGCGCTGGTAAAGCTGCTGCTGTCGTTGCCCTTTTTAATTTTATTACTATTCTTGATAACTAACAGATTTTATAACAGTCCCATTCCATATTTCATACGTCTTCTAAACTCTTAATTACAGTGTTGTGCTCTCC
>JAOTQE010031388.1:0-10296 GCA_025631205.1 Nesometra sesokonis
AGCTATTGCGATTGATCAATTTTGAAAAATCGTGCTCTGTCGTAGCAAAAATCGTGAATGTGGGAAGGGGGCATAAGAAACACTCACGACTGTCAGAATCCGGGCCATCGCATGTGCCTTGGACTACACCTTTACTATCGAGACAGGATCGCGTACGATCAACCAAGCCTAAATCACATGTTGCCGAACACAAACTCCACGATATCCAAGGTCCCCAAGCAATCACTAAAATATATTAAAACAACAAATCTTAAAAAAAAAAATTTGTAGTACATTGTCTAAAAATAAAGTAACATGAATTGTTATTACAAACATCGCCAAACGGGATCTGGGAACCAATCCAGAAGAGTTCCGGGAGAAGTGGCGGACAATCAGGCATCTCCTATGAATGCCGTCAACTACACCGCACATCTATTTACAGTCAACTACCGTTCCGCGACATTGTCATCCTGTGTGCCGACCACTAAAGGACTCATTTAGACAGGAAACACTTCTGAATCAAGTTATCATTATTAGGGTTAGAGAATGACAAGGTTAAGTTGTTAGAAATAACCCAGATCAACCAGGTTTGAATCCGAGACCGAGGCATTGATAGGCAAATAATACTTTTCAATCTACAGCGGTGTCATAATTATTTTCAGTAGTTTATCTTATGCAGAAGTAAGTAAACCTAAGATCGTGCTGCCAGTTCGCCGAAATGTTCTTTTTAGTACAACAGTTAGACTTGAAATAAATTCTGAAAGAAAGAACCTACCGTTACATCGAGGTTTTCTGCAAGGTTTGGTCTCGAATGTTCTTCCTTGGCAGGCGTTCAATAGAGGGCACTCTCGACGACGTGTCATATGGCCACTGCCACACGATGTTGAGCATTTTGACCATTGGTTCCATTCAGTAAATGTTGGGGATTTTAAATCGCCTCTTGTGTGATCTTCTTTTCTGTCGTTTTCATCGTCGCTGCCTTCTTGTTTTTCAGCATTCTTGGCAGGATTAACTATGGTATTCTTTATGATAAGGTTATTAACCGGTTTTATATTTTGATTGTCGTCAGATTGTCCTGTTGATTCGGTTAACGGTTCGTTTCGAATACTTGCTTCATAAACCAATTGGTCTTCCAACTCTTTTCTAATCTGCATTCTTGATTCAAATGCCATGTGGAATCCATCATAAAATCCTGCTTTGTACTCGTTTATCTTGCCTCCAGCTGTTGGATATTTTGTCCTTCGACTAGATAAACCGCTACCAGGAGCACCACCGATACCACTATCATCATCGTCTTCTAGATATGAGTTCATTTGTTGGCGAGTGTGTAAAGATAAAGGGTTTGTTCTCTTTTCAGACACAGGTTCTAAAATCGTCTGCGATTTTACATGTAAACTATTATCTTCATTGTTTATTATAATAAATTCACCGGGATTTGGTAGATGTCTTAAACTTGCTGTATCTTCTGCGTCTTTGTCAGCACCTGTTGTTGTAGTCGATAGAGTAGTTACAGAGGACCTGCTTGCTGTATCTTCTTTTTCATCAGAATTCGGTTTGGAAATTATGCCAAGCAAAGCATTTATTTCTTGCTTGGTATTTTTATATTCATCTTGTGGTAACGTGCCCCTTCCAACGTGTATGTTATTGTCGGTCGACATTGTTACTGGAACTATATCTAATGTACCGTCTGTTAAATCTTGTTTGTCATTAACGTTGATATTTACGTCTACATTTTCCGATGCAATTTCCTCTGACGGAACTAGCAATGGACGCTCCAACGACACAGTTACTGGTACGTCAATAAATACATCGTCTGCTACACCCTGTTTGACGTTTACATCAACACTAACGTCTAAATTCTCATGTACAATTGGCACCGACGGAACTAACATTGGGCTCTCCAATGATGCAGAATACTCTGTATTAGAAGAATGGCTTTTTTGCGAAACTGTTTCAAGGTTTTCAGTTAATTTGGGCAGTTTCACAACAGTTGTTGCAACACCTTCAAGTGCGTCAATATCAACATCAGGTACTTTGGTCATTGCCATTGTAGACATAGGCAAATGTGTAGGTAATGGTGATGTAGGCCTAACCATGTGATGTGAAGAACTTCCTTCTTGATCCAAAATATTACTAATTGTAGTTTCAACTAGGCCTACTTCTGTCTCCTTATTTAAAATACCAACATCAGTAGGCCTAGGAAAGATGTAACTAATTCTCTGTTCTTCTCTAGATGAGGTTAATGTAGTAGATGCAGATTCATGGAAATCGCCTTCAGCTGCTACTTTATGTTTCCGGAAATCGTAGTCATTATTGACTTTATAGGTGGTTAATGTTGAATGCGAAAATTTGTCTTGGTTCTTATTGAATTCTGAAGTGTTTTCTTCGTTATTCCTGGAACTTGGTATCGGTTTAGCTGTTTCCAATACATCATTCGGCCAAATATCAGAAGCAAATGGCTCAGTTAGATCAGATAAACTGTCTTTGTCATAGTTCTCAGACAGTATAACACCAATTGACTTAGATACCATTGACTCCGTTGTTGTCGATTTCTGTTCGGCTTGCTTAGCGACGTCTTCGGATGAAATACTCTTCGGCTCAGCCTCAGTTTCAATTACTTCCAGAGAACTGGTTAGCTGCACGAGGGGCTTTAACGTTTGTTGATTAATAGGATAATTTGTGTTTTGAAATAAATTGTTTATCCTGGAAAGAGTTTTCAAATCTTCTTTATTGTGTTTCTGCTTATGTTCCCTATTACTTAAAGACTCTGCAAACGTATCGACCCATTCATCGTCAACAGACTCTGTCTCAGATATCGATGTTGTTTGTACCAGCTTGTCAAATGTTGTCTCGCTCATAAATTTACTTAGATAGTGTTGAGTACTAGACTTTCCAACAGGTATGATTTTGTTAGTTGCCATTTGTTTTGTTAAATCCTCTTTGACAAAGATCTCAGCAGACGTAACGTCAATATGCTTAGTAAACATTGGTTTGGTTGTCTTTGTTGGTTTTGTTGCCCCAACCTTAGTTGAAATGACCTCTGCAAAAGTATTCTCATTAATAGGAGGATTGGTGTTTTGAAGTAAATCGTTTATTTTGGATAAGGTTTTCAAATTGTCTTTATTGTGCTTCTCATTCTGTCTCATATTATCTAAGGATTCAGAGAACTTATCAATCCATTCGTTGTCCATCGATTCTGATTCAGATGCTAATGGTGTTTGTGTAATCTTGTCAAATGTTTGGTTGCTCATCAACCCATTTTGAAATTGTTGAATACTTGATTGACCAACTGGTATAATGTCTTTAGTTGTCATTGGCGCTCCTAAATTACCATTATCCATAAACGTAGTTACCATGGGCTTCGTTGTTGTCGCTGTTCGTTTGTTTACCTCAAGCTGAGTTGGAATGACCTCCACAGGACTGCTTGTGTGCAAGAGAGACTTTAACGTATTTTGATTAAGAGGAGGATTTGTGTTTTGAAGTAAATTGTTTATCTTGGATAAAGTTTCCAAATCTTCTTGATTGTTCTCCTGATTCTGCCGTATATTGTTTAAAGACTGGGCAAACTTATCAACCCACTTGTCGGCAATGGTTTCACCTTCAGATATCGATGGCAGTTGTGTCAGCTTTTCAAATGATTCCTCGCTCATGAAATCACTTTGATATTGGTGAGTACTGGACATTCCAGCAGGTATGAGGTTGTTAGTTGCCATTGGTTTTGTCAAATCCTCTTTGACAAAGATCTCAGCAGATAAAACGTCAATATGCTTAGTTGCCATTGGTTTGGTTGTCTTTGTTGGTTTTGTTGGCCCAACCTCAGTTGAAATGACCTCTGCAGAGGTCATTCTGTGCAAAGTTGTCCTTAACGTATTCTGATTAATAGGAGGATTGGTGTTTTGAAGTAAATTGTTTATTTTGGATAAAGTTTTCAAATTGTCTTTATTGTTCTTCTCATTCTGTCCCATATTATCTAAGGATTCAGCGAACGTATCAATCCATTTGTTGTCCATCGACTCTGATTCAGATGCTAATGGTGTTTGTGTCATCTTTTCAAATGTTTGGTCGCTCACCAACCCATTTTGAAATTGTTGAATACTTGATTGACCAGCAAGTATAATGCCTTTAGTTGGCATTGGCGCTCGTAAATTATCGTTCACAAGGGTCTCAGAAGATATTATGTCCATAAACGTAGTGACCATGGGCTTCGTTGTTGTCGATGTTTGTTTGTTTGCCTCAACCTGAGTTGGAATGACCTCCACAGAACTGCTTATGTGCAAGTTAGACTTTAACGTATTTTGATTAAGAGGAGGATTTGTGTTTTGAAGTAAATCGTTTATCTTGGATAAGGTTTCCACATCTTCTCGATTGTTCTCCTGATTCTGCCCTATATTGTTTAAAGACTGTGCAAACTTATCAACCCATTCGTCGGCAATGGTTTCACCTTCAGATATCGATGGCAGTTGTGTCAGCTTTTCAAATGATTCCTCGCTCATGAAATCACTTTGATATTGGTGAGTACTGGACATTCCAGCAGGTATGAGGTTGTTAGTTGCCATTGGTTTTGTCAAATCCTCTTTGACAAAGATCTCAGCAGATAAAACGTCAATATGCTTAGTTGCCATTGGTTTGGTTGTCTTTGTTGGTTTTGTTGGCCCAACCTCAGTTGAAATGACCTCTGCAGAGGTCATTCTGTGCAAAGTTGTCCTTAACGTATTCTGATTAATAGGAGGATTGGTGTTTTGAAGTAAATTGTTTATTTTGGATAAAGTTTTCAAATTGTCTTTATTGTTCTTCTCATTCTGTCCCATATTATCTAAGGATTCAGCGAACGTATCAATCCATTTGTTGTCCATCGACTCTGATTCAGATGCTAATGGTGTTTGTGTCATCTTTTCAAATGTTTGGTCGCTCACCAACCCATTTTGAAATTGTTGAATACTTGATTGACCAGCAAGTATAATGCCTTTAGTTGGCATTGGCGCTCGTAAATTATCGTTCACAAGGGTCTCAGAAGATATTATGTCCATAAACGTAGTGACCATGGGCTTCGTTGTTGTCGATGTTTGTTTGTTTGCCTCAACCTGAGTTGGAATGACCTCCACAGAACTGCTTATGTGCAAGAGAGGCTTTAACGTATTTTGATTAAGAGGAGGATTTGTGTTTTGAAGTAAATCGTTTATCTTGGATAAGGTTTCCAAATCTTCTCGATTGTTTTCCTGATTCTGCCCTATATTGTTTAAAGACTGTGCAAACTTATCAACCCATTCGTCGGCAATAGTTTCACCTTCAGATATCGATGGCAGTTGTGTCAGCTTACCAAATGATTCCTCGCTCATGAAATCACTTTGATAATGCTGAGTACCAGACTGATCAACAGGTCTTATTCTTTTAGCTGGCATTGGTTCTGGTACGTTATGTTTTGTAGATAGTATGTCTGCAGACATATTTAACATTTGCTTAACAAGACCCTCATCTGGAATAACCTCTGTAAAGTTAGTTCTGTGCACCGTATGTTGATTAAGAGAAGGGCTAGTAGTTTTAAGTATATCGCTCAACTTTGATAACATTTTAAAGTCTTCGTTATTCTGCTCATGATTTAGTCTCATTTTATCTAAAGATTCTGCAAATCTATCAACCCATTCTTGGTGAATGGAATCTTCCTTGGGTGCCGGTGGTGTCTGTGTTAGTTTACCATTGCTGGTTGGCATTTGCTCAGTTGTAGCTAAGACGATTTCAAGTCCATTTTTACTTTCTAGGGATGTAAGTGTTTGTTTTATAGGATATGTCTTTTCATTTATTGCCTCTTGTTCATATTGGTGAGAATTATTCGCTGCAAACACATCTATTACCTGATTCACCAGTTTCTGGTTTTGGACATCTTCGGTATCTAAAGATTTGGTAATTGAATAGAACTGATCAAGTTTGTCCAAAATACGGTCTGTATAGCTAGATATATTTGTGTTGGAAAGAGCAGTAATCACGTGTTCAAACCAATGGTTGGTAACCAATGTATCAGGTGAAGTCGTTCTTTGATATAAACCATTCTTACTTCCTTCTCTCGTAGTAGTTATTGTTGGATTCTGGGTTCCTACACTTGCTGGAGTGGACGCATTATTTTGATATTTAATTAATCTGTCTAACTTCATTAATGCTTCAAATGTGTGATTTCTTGTAAGTTGTGTGTATGTGTTAATGCTACCGCCGAAGATCCTTCGATACAGGTCATCAATACGTTCAATAAAGAAATCTTTAGAGTTATTTTTATACACTTGTTTTGAATTAAGTAAATGTTCAAGTTGATGAAGAAGTTCTTTATTTACAGATTGATCTTTCTCATGGTTGGCGGATTCAGAAATGAATCGTAAAATATCCTGAATCAAATGTTTCGTAATCCCGTCTGTTGAATCAGCTGTGTATAGAGTTGTATTAAGCCAGTTCATGATTTGTAGTCTTGGTGCTTCCAACGTCGGGACTATTCCATCTGGTCTATCAACGTTCTCGACACTGGTCATTTGACTCGGTATCGTTCTTTGATCTGCACCATTGCTTTTCCATTCCCTTGTAGTAGGCACTGTTGGATTCTGGATTCCTACATTTGGTAGAGTGGACACATTTTGATACTGGATTAATATATTAACTTTTGCAACACTAGCAGTTTGACTCGGTGTATGTCGTGTGCCAGTTCCAATATCTGGCAACATCAACTCTTTTAGATGATTCAAAAATGCACTCTCATATTCTTTGCTGATATTGAATTGATCTAACAAAGGAACCACATCAATGGCATTGTCTAACCAGTGACGATTGAGTGCATTTTGTATAACACGACCATCCTGGTAAGCTGCTGGTAGGGGCCAACCATCCCGTGACATTGCAGGCGTCAAGATAGCACGAGGTGGAATCACATCTGATAAATCGTCGATAAATTCTGTCTGACGAACATGAACATCTTTTGATTGAGCATCAGTTGCTGATGAACTGTGGTGAATAACTTTCATTTTATCATCAGCCAAGTTACTATTAACCCTGTTTCCAATAGTCTTACTATTCCTAGTTTTGCTACCAGTTACTTTGCTTCCGTAATTTTTACCAGGTAGGACATTGTCTTTGTTGGTTGCTTGATTACGAAAACTCTTCAGAGATTCAAAAGGCCTGACGGATTGATAGTCTTCATCATCTTCTTTGTAATATTTACCATCGGATTCCAGTGCTCCAGGATTGTTCAAATATAAGTAATTATCATCAGAACTAGGATTATCAAGAAAATTATCTTTGTGTGACATATGATTC
This sequence comes from Nesometra sesokonis, assembly GCA_025631205.1. Lineage (NCBI taxonomy): Eukaryota > Metazoa > Echinodermata > Crinoidea > Comatulida > Antedonidae > Nesometra > Nesometra sesokonis. Next base: position 7,270 of record JAOTQE010031388.1, read on the forward strand.
TTAAAGTTTTTCTTTGGATGGTTCACTATATGTAAGTTCTCTTGGGTAGTTTGTCGTGTATTGTGAATTATCGGGCGGTGATGGACTGTTTTATCATGACCAACCATGTGTTGCGACCAGGACCTAAGTGACCTTGCTATATGGTTAGGATAGTTTAAATTTTCACTTCCAGTACTGTCGCTTCTAGCATTGTCGCTACCACCAAACGGGTTATATTCATAGTTTAAGTTGTCATTTTCAACTTTGTCGCTTCCAGCAATTCCAACTATCGGGTTATGTTCATGGTTTAATTTGTCAGTTGCAGTGTTGTATCCTACATAGTAGCGTCCTTTTCGTTTATGTCCTTGACGTTTCCGAGCATTGTCTTTAAATATATTTTCGTGTTTCCCATGACGGGATTCTAAACCCGCCTGCTGTAACTCACGGTCATATGGTGGGCTGTTACGATGAGAAATTGTTGGTTGTTTGATATACTTCGCTTGCTTCGTTTTACTATAAATCTGCTGATTTTTCATCACACTACTGTCACCATGTTTTTCATTCTTTGTTTCTTTTATTGTGTTGACAATTCCTCCAATCATCCTATTCACGTTGTTTCTCACTTTTTCCATAGCTTTGTCGATACTCTCTTTAACCGTTTTATGAACAGCATCCACGGTCAATGTTCCTTCTGAGAGTTCAGAAACTTTGTTTTTGACAATCTGGTTGTCAATAGACAACCCTAGCAACGCTTTCTTTGCATCATCGTTGGAAACAAACGCTAAACTCATCTTTTGCTCATCTTTTCGTTGTCTGTCCTGAATGTCATCTAACTTTTCTTTAATGACTTCAGCATTCATATGGCTTTCTTCGAGTTTACTATTAACATCATACTGGTCATCTTTTAAATTTGATATTAGTGCTTCTATTTCATCTTTATCATTTGTGTTCTTTCTGATTTCATTTTGATCAAACTTTGGCAGTTTTGGTTTTCCGTTTTCCAGTTTCTGTCTTACAATATTATCAATCTTTTCTTGATATTCTAATTCCTCTCTATCTGCCAATTCATCTACGACGTCCTCGCTAGGACTATATGAAACCTCTTTCACGACAGTTGTATCTTTATCAGGAATAACTTCATCATTATATTTATTATTTCCAAGAAGGCTATCAAGCTTGTTTGTATATTCTAGCACAGATGGACCTTCAACAATAGGACTAATATCATTGTCTTTTGTGTGTATGGAATTTGTGTCGTCGCGCTTCAGATTGGACTCTCTGAATTCGTCATCAAGGCGCGTCCCAAACTCGGCGCTTTCAGTGTCCTTCAAGTTCATGTCACCAGGATTATGTTTGTTACCAGCATGTTTTTCACTCAATTCATCATCTAGTTCTTCGTCATTTTTGTTATTAATATGCATCTTATTATCATCAATAAACCTTTTATTTCGGTTTGCAATCATGTCACGTGAATTACGTTTATTGGCAACATGTTTTACGTTTACATGTTGTTTTTTCACCATCTGCTCATTTGAATTATGTTTCTTTCTTCCAACTTGGTCCTCGAATTTGTCGAGTTTTTCAGTTGAATTACTCAGGTAGGCTTCGTTGTCTACATCCACATTCCTAACTATTTTGAAAGATAATTAAACCGATAGGTCTATATTAATAAATACATCAAACATCGTCTCTATAAATATTAAAATATCAGAAGGGCCGGATGCAGACTTTTAGAAAGGGGTGGTGGGGTGGGGTAGAGAGTCAAAGTTGTTGGGAGGAGGTTCGGGAAATGTTGGTATTTATGTCCGGAAATGGCCTCAGGGGCGTGTTATGGGACCAATTCTGACCATATGGTTGTTGAAAATTTAACATTTTGGCAATTCATTATTAATATTTATAAATTTTACTTTCTGAAAGGTGGCCGGAGGCGTTCCGGTTCTTCTACATCTACTCCTAATTTCTACGTGGATTCATTATGTCAAACTGTAGTCTACAGACGTAACAATGCCCGGGGGCAAATTCAGCAGAGTTGGATAGAATGTGACCGATGCAAAATTTCGTGTTGTTTCTAGGGTCCCCATGCCAAATTTTAAACAATTAAGATACGTTTCATGGGTTTGAGAAGCCCTTTTCACAGATAGGCCTAGTTTATTGCTAACAGTGCGTTTTTCAAAAACAGTATCTGTTCATGCCAATAGGGGGTGGGGGCTGGACTGGTCCACTTTTGGATCCGCGACTGATGCCTGATCAAGTCAACCTTAATATTCACGTTATATTTCGACTAAGTAGGCCTATGCCTAAATCAAATTGGATCAGCAGAACACCGGTCCAGGTGGATTTTTTAATCTTCACTTTAGTTGGTTATTTCAAAAATGCATTTTTATGTTTCGGGCATAGGGCCTAGGCTAGGCCTATGGCCTAGGACTAGCATAGCCTAAGCCCATCCGGACCTTGCGACGTCGCACGACAGATAAGAAGGTGACGGCTCCACATGAACTGTTAGTAAGTCATTCTGATTTATAATAAAGTTAGGCCTAGGCCTAGGTCTAATTTAGGCCTACAGTACTCTATAAATTTTTGTTATAGCTACGTAACGTACCCATGTTTAATCTTGATTGCTTGGTATCCATGCAACTTGACCGAATCTGTTGCGAGAAAATTACTGCTAGACACACCACAATAATTGCCGCACTTTTAGATCTCCCTGTTCTTACTAACATCCTGATTGTATGAATAAAAATGTCTATAGTTAAAATAAAATTATTTCTTTCAAAAAATGTGCTTCTGCTCCCAATGATGCATGCTTGTGGATTCAAACGTTCCATGTAACCAAAACAAATCTGTAACCTTGGTGGTCACTATTAGTCTGCGCGGTTAGAAGCAGGAGGTATGCGTTTCGAACCCGCACGTTACGCAGTTCGATGATTGCTACAGCTCGCGCGGACCTACATATTGCGCGCGATTGATGAAATTTATAGCGAGGTTTCGCAAACTTACGAAATACGAATACGAAAACGGATACGTCATACATTCTTGTAACATTTGAAT
>JAOTQE010031399.1:0-10296 GCA_025631205.1 Nesometra sesokonis
TTTTTGTAAATAAATGTAGTAGGTTGACTACAACATGAAGATTAAAACCGTTGTGTTTCTGTTCCAATTTAATATTAGTAGTTTACATTACAGGTGACAACATTGTTTTTCTCAATTTATTTACTACAGGACATTTTTTACTAACAAATCTTTTGTTGGATAAACTAAAACAGTCGAAGCCAAGCAGAATAATCACAGTGTCATCAATAGCACATGAACGAGGTGAAATTGAATTTGATGATCTAAATAGTGAAAAGAATTATGACAGATCATTTGCGTATTCAGATAGTAAGCTAGCTAACATCTTGTTCACACATGAACTAAGCAAACGTTTAGAAGGTAAGGAAGTCTATTTTAACATTATAATCAAATTGGTGGTTGATACCTATGTACATTGCTGTCTACATTACCATCCATTCTCACCTTAATTGCCAAAAATCCAGGGGAGGATTTTCAGAAAGTAAAATATATCAATATTATTAACATTGTCTATAAAACAAAAATATTCAGCAAGAAATAATCCTTTAATACGCCCCTGAGGCCATTTCCGGACGTTTAAAGACCAAAATTTCTGAACCCCCTAAAACTCTGATTTTCTACTGGTCTCCTTCTGCCCCCCCTCCCACCTTTTCCAAAAGTCTGCATCCGCCCCTGTAATCCATTATTGTTACTTTGGCCTAATTTTTCTTCTTATGTACCACATATGATGCATTCTTTGGCTGTCAAGACATTCCATGCTAGCGATCTTTTGCCAAGTTTATCTTTGAACTTGTGTAATCGGTGTTACACAAGTTTTTAAGTTTTTTTGCCATAATTATATTTCATTAACAAGAGCGATCGCTCAAAAGCTCCGCCCTTCCACTGAAATTTTGAGAAGTAAAAGCATTCTTCCATTATTAATTACTCTAGCACTAGCAGGATTGCATGGATTTAAGGGTTTCAGTAAATTTTTCCCAAAAAAACATATAATAGCCAGGTACTACTGTGGTGGGACTTGAACCCACGAAACTTGCCTTTTGTAGAGCGGTCATGTTATATGATGTCTTAATCAACCGAGCCACTCAAATGCTTGAATGTATTGCTCGTTTATACACTACTTGATAAAACACATTTTTTTGTTTTGTGGGTCTGGGGTTTTACTTCAAAAGGGCGATGAACGTTTGTTAGAAATGTTGTCTAATTTATGTGTACAAAATTTCATTCACATCCGTTTAAAACTGGCTATGCTGGATGCTTTTAAAATTAGGTTGCAACAACAAAGAAGAACATAAGTGAAATTCTATGGTCCGCTCTGCGCGGACCTAAAAATTAATGTGGTATACAACCAATAATAAATATTTTGAATTTATTGAAAGCTGAATTGACTGTGTCATTCAATTTTTTTCTGTCTCGTTGAGTGAAACACTAAGTTTTACAACTCATTAACATAGTCCCTTTATTCAACTCATAAACCTTACACATTCTTATGACATTCTATTCCCCTAGGGTCACGTCATGTCCACCTGCCAGAAACAGGCACTACATTTTGCAGCAGTGGATTTAAGGGGTTTAACAACAGGCTTAAGCCCCCCCCCCCCCAAGATTGACCCGAAAAAAAATTATTTGATCTTAATGACAGTGGACTTATAAAAATAGATGCATAGAGCAAATTTGAAAGTGCTAATGCAAGAAGCTTTTTTCTTTGCTTGTCAAAACAAAAATTGGAGATTTAGACCCCCCCCCCCCCCCAATTCACCCCTGTATGTCATGCTCTCTAAACAAAGTAATTTTGTGGCTTAGGGACACCGTTATGTCGTGGGAAACACCTTAGTGTTTAACCAGGCTTGAACACAGGCACTCGAAATGGGAAGGAAAGCATGGTTACCACTAAGTTACAGTGCCACTGCAGATAATTACAATGACTGACAAATACAAAAAATACCCATTTATACATTGTCCCAGTCGCAATTAAGTTTTATAATTTCAAATATAGCATTTTATATTTTTATTGTACTATATTATGTTGCTTTATATAAATATATATTTTTAATGTTTTTATTCAAATCAAGGTCAGTGGAGTTAACCCAAGTGGGATAATAAAGATTTATTGTATTGTATGGTATTGTATTGTAATTCAGGTTCTGGTGTGACAGCTAACAGCCTTCATCCTGGTATCTGCAAGACAGCCATTGGTCGTCATACTGGAATGCATAACTCGCACTTCTCTATGTCAATCCTTGGTCCCATCTTCTGGATGTTTGTAAAGACACCGCTACAGGGTGCCCAGACAACAATAGAGTGTGCTATAAATAAAGAACTGGAGACAGTCTCTGGAAAATATTTCAAGTAGGTATTTGCTTATATTCTGTATCTTACAAGAAGGCAAAACAAAGCGTCTAGTGCAGCTTTTACACATTTGCCTAATACTTAAACAAATAAACACCTGATTTAAGGGGGCTTAACAGCCTGAAGGCCCCTGCCCCCCCCCCCCCAAAAAAAATTTGACCCGAAAATGTTTTGTCTTGGCTTTAATTAGAACGGACTAATAAAAAATAATGTACAGCAGCTGTATGTAACTCCCAGAGGAAAAGTCGGACCTGTTTAAGAAAGTTTTTTTTTAGCTTGTCAAAACCAATGTCGAGATCCCACCCCTCGCCAAATAACAAACTTGGATCTGCCACTGGTTAATGGAAAGTTAATAGGTTTAGAGAAGCAGAACTGGCAGAAAGTCTTAGAGATGAATTGCTGAAATAAATTGCATAAAATATTTAGGTTGTTGAATGCTTGTTCAAAATTTTCAGAATTCACTCATTTGCAATATACTATTGACTTTAGTAAACATCATTAATGTCATAATGATAAATTTAGTTTCAATATTATTTTTCAGAGATTGCAAAATTGTTTTATGTGATCCTAAAGGACAAGATGATGAAGTTGCTAAAAGATTATGGGAAGTTAGTGAGCAAATGGTTGGACTTAATAATATCAACAAAACTACAAATCAAGGACAATGAAAAACATGACAAAAACATGACAAGTACTGTAGTTTCCTGTAAAAGTCATCCATAAAGGCTAGCTGCCGCACATGCAAGTCCATGGCGCCCACTTGTGCCGCGAAAATGTGCAGAAAAAATTTGTGAGGTGCAGTGCACTGTTTTTTTTACATCTTAGTGTCCAGGATTGTCCTGGAGACTCCAGGGATTTCGGATCATCTCCTGGGCTCCCAGAATTATTAAATTTTCTCCTGGAATTTAGTTTTCTCCAGGAAATAATCCAGGTTTTGTAAAACTTCAATAATTAGACCATAAATTTATTTCAAGATATTGATCGACAAAAAGCAAATATGATGAAATTCAGTGTTCTGGTGAGTAGTATTAGCATATTTTAACAGTGATGAAAAATGTCAGAAATTATTGTTTTATAATAATCAAGGTATTGAGCTTTTAAATTAGGGTATTGTGTACACATTGTAGGACACATTAAAATACGGTTGTAAGATGACAATGAGAATCATCTCCAGGAATTCTGTTTTACAACTTGGGACCCCTGTATTTAACAGCAACTCGTGCCAGCAGTGCACCATTATAGTGCAGACTGTTGTGTAATTTCACAGGAATTTTTTGCTAAAAGTGATTTTTTTTGCGAATTCAGCATAATTTGCTGTCAAAATATGTGAAAATGTTAGGGTCCATTTTTTTCTGACTCTACAACCTCTTGTGAGGGTGAAAGGTCAAATATCACCTTTCCGGCCAATTTGGGAGACAACTTTCCATTAGAGCTAATATAAATATATACGACCTGAGCAATTTAAAAGAGAAATCAATTGTCTACACTCATTGGTTGCAAAGTTGTGACATTAAAGCTTCTCAGTGGCAGCCATTTTTAAAATGGTGGAAAGAAGAGGTTGTAGGGTCAGAAAAAATTGGACCCTAACATTTTCACATATTTTGACAGCAAATGCTCCCGAATATGCAAAAAAAATCACTTTTAGCAAAAAAATTCCACGGAAGCCATTTATTTAACACAACAGTCTGCACTATGTGACGGCAAACGTAAGCTCTGCCCTCACACTTTTGCATGCACTGTACATATGCACATATACCAGTTGTCATATAAACATTGCATTGCATGATTGAAAATTTTCCAGTATTCTCATGAACCCACCTCAACTTTGTCTGTAGATCAAACAGATTAAAAAAACAATTCCTCATTAATGTATAAATCTTATGTATCTCATATATTGTCATTACTGATGACATAGTTTATGTCAAAATATTGAATCCTGTCACGATGGCATGTATCTCATTGCTTGGATTATGCATCTCTGGTCATAGTAAGTTACAGAATACTACACTTTTGTATACAACAGATTTAAGGGGACACAACCAGTTCCTAAAACCCTAATATTGGAAAAGTACATGTAACCCCTCCTAACCCCACCTTTAAAATTCCAACAACAATACTGACAAGTGTCCAATAATTATAACGTTCAAAATTTGCAGAATGATTTAAAACCGGTAACATGCCCACCAATTGTGGAAACTCCACCTCCCCCAACCCTTTAGTAGAGCAAGTACAAATTCTCTTTAGCTACTTCATGAAAAGTACTAAAGGAGAACAAACATTAAGATTGTTTTCTTACAATTTTAATAGATTTTATTGTCAATAAAGATTAATTTATACACAATTTACAACAGTTTTAATGATATTTTGTAACTACAAATATGCTTGGTCTTTACTAAGATATTGGTTGGTCGCTACATTTAACTTGTACATGTAATTGAATCTTTGGATGTGTCTTGGTTATTACAGATGAGTGAGACAGCAATTAATTTTTTGACAGTCATTTCCATTCTCATTACAGTGTATTGTAGGAATCTTACAAACAAGAAAACAGTTAATATGCATGTGTGACTGACGCCCAAATGATGGTTTTGCATTGACTAAATGAAATAGGTATTTGTTTATCCGTACTGCATTAAAAAATGACCAGCTCAGGTATCCAGTTATTAAATACTATGTTTAAGCATTAGTAATCCAAGTGTTTAATCAATTTGAATGTGATAATCCTTCATGTGTCTATTTAAAGTTAACGTTTAAGCCTTAGTCCAGGTATCCTTATTTGCACTTTCAAGGGCCTGGGTGTGACGATTGTGGTTGATTACTTCCCATCTCTTCATCCATGGGCCGGAGATTGAGCTGTCAAACTCATCTGGAGCCTCCTGTTAGAATGAAAATCAAAAGATAATAATAGTGCAACATCGATGTAACGTTAGATCAAGGTGTTTCATTGTTAACATTATTCAAATTCTTGATCAACAAATAGACCATACCAAAAAAGAACATTTTTTTTTAAATCGCATTATTAAAGTTTAAAGCATAGCGCCCGCCCTCACCAATTATAAAGTTCCTCATGTCGGCCGTTATTATAGAGAATGCTTCAAAGCTCGTGCATAAAGACTATAAGTCTGGCATATTATTACTTTTTACCACATTGCATAATAGACCAACTTAAAATATTACAGTGTACTTAAATAGGTATTACTTCTAGCCGCCAATGTAAGGGGAAGGGGGGCCATATCAGGCCTAAGCCACACCCCACCTACAATTGACTCGATTTTACTTCTTTGGCTTGAATGTCAATTATCTGATTTAAAATTGGTGCACAGAGACCTCTTATTGCAAGCTGGATATATTTTTTGCCTGTCAAAACTGAATTTGGGATTTAACGCCCCCACCCAAATCACTATCCTGGATACGCCACTAGCCTCACAACGCCTATTAAAATTCCCTAAATGGTTTAGTGTAATCCAACTAGACCCAACACCTTGCAACAGCTCCTGATCCACCAGAGAGACTGAGAATGTCAGGGATAGGGTTTTTTTGCGGGGTGGGGGGTGGTGGTGACTAAGCCTCTAAATGTACGGCACGAAAGACCTACTTAGTCGTTACTTCCTAATTTACAATCGGAAACTTGGCCACCTGACCTCAAACACATGCGAGAGTACAGTGCTGAGTGGCTCCAACCCTAACTTTATAAAGACAATCACCTATTTTGATCACTATACTGATAACTGATTTGATAATCATATACTTGGCATCCACGTAGATCATTAATCTTATGTGTGGCAGTTCAGGGGCGACCTGAAATCTGCAAAATAATGTTGCGTGTTTTGTACCCCGTTTATGTTCTGCATGGCCCATATGTACGTCTGTTTTATATTTTACCGTCAATTTTAGACCCGGCGTTTTTAATATAAGGGGACGCAACTGGTGCTGGTTGGGCCCTCTCCCTCAAGTCCGCCATGAGTTTAAACCATGAATCAGGCGCTATGTACCCATACTTGACTTTGATAAGCAAAACAAATCATTCTTAGCCTTAATGGTGGAGGAGTTCTGACACCCCCATCCTTAAATCCGCCTCCGTATAAACTCTGCTGTTTTATATTTTAAATCCGCAAGTGGTTCGTTGAACGTATGAGGCAGATTTACTGGTGAGTTTTTCATATTAGCGTTGATGAGCGAATGTTGAAAGAAGGGTGTCTCATACAATAGACAGCGGTCTTTGTAAAATAATTACTCTTTGATTAATCAGGCGAGTATATTTATAGCTCGTCATCGGTTAAGCTAAAAACCTCAAATATCTGTTAAAATTTACGTACCCCCTCTACGTCCTTATGAGCGGCCACATGCCGATCAACTTTATCGAACGAATCAAAGTCAATCTCGAGATTCGGATCTGTTGATGACCTCATAGGAATGCTGTCTTTCAACCCGTAGAATCCATTCGGTTTGTCAGATCTTTGCCATCGGAGGTCTAGACTCCATCTAATATCGGTTGACATGTTGTCTAAGCTGTAAAGAAAAGTTAATAGTTACAAACCTGATCATCTCGTATCGCGCGGAATTCTAGCCAAAACCCATTGAAAACAATCCGAGTACATGGGGGAGAAAAAAACATAATAAATTAAATGGAAAAATAGAATAAATCTTTGTTTTATTTAAAATAATATAGCTGAAGATAACTGAAAATTTTCATGGGTTTGAAAGTACGATAGTGTAATTGGAACTTTTGACCAACCAAACAAATTTACTGACCTAACTGACAGTTTCAACCGCCTTCACCAACGGTGGTCGTCTTCAGCGTGAATGCTCTGCTGTTAAGCAATCCGCTCAACGCTAGGTGACAGAGGGGTCGTATACATGACTTAGTAAGTGAGCCTTCAGCAAATCAGCCATAGCGGACCACGCCTTATAATAAAATCACATCATTGATTGAAGCCATCACAAGATCATACAGACGATGAAACCAACAGACACATCAAGAAGGCGATATGAATCAGACGTAGAGGAGAGAAGACTATGAACCGAGACGAAGGGGTTCACTTCCTGAGTTTTGTATACGACCCTGTTGTTAGTCGACGTAACCTACAGGTGAGTGAATTGCTTAACAGCAGAGCCGTCACTCTGAAAACGACCACCGTCAGTAAAGATGGTTGAAATTGCCAGTCAGGTCAGTAAATTTGGTTGGTTCCTCAAAAGTGTAAATTTACACTATGATATATCCTAACATTCAACTGCCATCATTTATACGTATTCTCAAATACTCTCCTATGAGCATATAGAAGTTTATCTTTCCAATGTGTCAAAAGAAGTGGTATCCTCTCTTTCCAAACCCTACTCGGATTGGTCTGTGACGGCGCCAAGGGCTATGGGCTACAGCAACCCCCCCCCCGGTCCCCGTCGGGGACCTTCCTCCCCTCCCTCGGGGAGAAATTTTAGTTTTCGTCGGGAACGAACTTGCTTTTTATGGTATTGCCAAGGTCCATACGAGCCCCCAACCATACGAAATGACCTAAAAGGACACAAAATACTGCAAATACCGTTAGATTTTTGGGCTTGTAAAATTGAAAACCGGGAACACGCCCACCTAAACCATGACCAACCTGTCGGGGTGCCCTCCCTGTCGAGGGTATTGCTGTAGGAGAAGTCCTGGCGTCGCCACTGACTCGGTGTTGTTGTCATAATAACGTCTTAATAATACCTGCGATGTGGAACTGCATTATTGAGAAATAACACACCACCGTATGGCACCTCACAAGTGACGGCGTCATCCGCATTTACTCCAAGTGTTGTCTTCATCTCCTCTTCACTCAACATCACATACCAGGTTCCCCCAGCACAGCACGTGTGGGTAGCTGTGATCCCCTTCCTGTGACCGCCTGGTATGACCTAATCAAATTACAATCATTGTAATAATGTGGTATTTGTTTTAATTTTTAAAAAAATAAGGCTTAGGAATTACCGTTCTCGCAGAATAAGCGGCAGGCGCTCCGATTTTTAACCATTTTTGAATGACGCTTATTCAAGCGGGCCGTTCAAAAAAGTTTTCGGGAGCGATAGATGGAAAATATAGGAAGCATTCGCAACTGTAAGAAATACGATAACAAAAGCGGATACGTCACACTTCCATCATTGAACGTTGCTAAATGTTTTCAATAAAGTTTCTACCTACGAATAGTTGATGATCGCCGTAAAATACTGATCAACTGTAACAGACATTCGAGATGTTCAATTCAAACGTTACAAGAATTTATGAAGCAGTGGAGGATTTAGGGGCCCTATTATCCCCAAAACGTGATTTTGTTGCTTGCCAAAATCAAAACAGAACCACGCCCACCCGGACCCGCCCCTTTTGGTGGATTCTGGATCCGCCCCTGTGAAGTATTCGTGTTGGTATTTCGTGAAGTTGCGAAACCTCCTATTAATAGAAATAAAAAGAAGTGGGCAACGAGACAAATACCACAAAAGGAGATTGGGGATTAGGATGTTGACTGAATTTATTCATTAATTATATTGGCACAGTCATTTGTAATATAAGTGTAGATGTGCCTAGTTTGGAATTATTGGGATCCGATGAACGAAGGCATATCACTTTCAGTATTTTTATATATTTTATTCTACCTGCATACAACCGTTGTTCTCGTTTGCGTCAAGCAATGGGATCCAAGCCGTCGGTTGCAACACGTGCAACGCGTCATGATCTAGATACGCATTATCTGAAAAGAGAAAAACTTCATGAATGTTAAGAATATCAGTAATACATTAGATGTGTTTGTATTAAGGGATATCGGCTATGAAAAAGACAGTATTTAATTAACCTCGACGCAGTATACAATGAACACGACTGTTGAGATGCCTGAGAATGGTACAATTGTTGGGTGTGATTAGAACTCACGTCTTCTGATCCAGTGTGGTATCCTTACCACTTAACCATCCAGCAACATATGGTAATGAGGGATGCTAGCCTAATACCAGGAGATGAGCGTTCGAGTCGCACTCGAGACCAACATGCATGTCTTTAAAATCGAGAACGATCTCACCTCTTTATAAATATTTGTGCCTACCATATAAAATACAGTTGACAAATTATTTAACAAAAACCTATTAATTTTGAAATATAGGGAAAACTGATACTAAATTAAACTAATAATTATCGTGGAATATCACAAACTTGAAATGTCATTTAAAGCTACCATAACTAACCCTGATGCCATGGCACCGTTGCTTGTTCGTTTCTTGGTACCTGAAACAGATCATATCTTTATTATTATTATTATAAATGTATACAGAAAAGAATCATCATCATCATCATCGTCGTCATCAACAACATCAGAGTCATCATCATCATCGTCATCATCATCATTATCATTATAATTATCATTATCATTATTAATTCAGGAGTGAGAAAAGAGATTATTCCATGGGTATGTGATTTTCTCACAGATAGGCACCAAAGAGTTACTTTTAATGGTTTTCTCTCTGAATGGGAACCAATTTCATGCGGTATCCCACAAGGAACCAAATCTGGACCTACTTTATTTCAGATTATGGTAAACGATTCTGTTATACCGATCAAAGATTGAAATTCGTAGATGATTTGACAATTGCAGAAGTGTCTAATAAAAATGACAATGACACAATACAGAGCGAAGTCGATGATCTTCTCCAGTGGAGTAAAAATAACCATATGAAATTGAATCCCAATAAATGTAAAACAATTAATTTTTATTTTAGTAAGATAAAACCGATTTTCAAACCGGTTCTAATTGATAATTATGTTTTAGATACTGTTAATGAAATCAATTTACTAGGCGTTATTTTACAAGATGACCTTAAATGGACTGCCCATGTCAAAGCAATTACTACTAAAGCTTCCCGTGCTTTATTTATGCTTTGACACCTTAAAAAATTTGGATTTCTGATCCCTAAACTTGTGAATGTCTATATACTTTTTGTTCGCTCAATACTGGAGTA
>JAOTQE010031410.1:0-10294 GCA_025631205.1 Nesometra sesokonis
TTCCTTTTACACGTAAGTACATTTAGGTTTCGCACAATGCCGTCGTACTTTGGTTGTCAGTGTGTATGTCTACAGTTTCTTATTTTATGTCCTTGTTTTCCACATCCATGACAGATTATTGGCCGATTATTGTTCCACCAACAACAGCAGTTAGTGGTACTAACCAACGTCATTCTCTGCTTATTCCTCGTGAAAGTATATATACTACATTATTTCCAGTACGTGCATGAATTGTAATGCGCGAGATAAAAAAATAAATTTGTTGCGACTTTTGACCAACGCCCATATAATTGAAATAAAAATTAAAACGTCTTTTAATCAAACCATGTTTAACAAGTCGTACACACACACAAAACAAAATGACTCCATACACACTACTCACACAGGTCAATCAAACTGCTCAACAAAAGACATTTTGAGTACTGCAAAGTAGGCTTCTTAACTGGACCACTCAAAAAGTATTTTCATCAAAAACGGGATACTAGATTTTTTATTTTTTATACCATATTTTGAGTTTTACACCAGAAACAGGCCAAATTAAAAAATTATGTAAAAACAGAGGCCAAATTGGCTTGCCTCTAGAATTCTTTGTCTCTAAACAACCCAAATTCGAAGCCTGACTGTTGTCTTTTTAGACCTACATGGTTTACCTTGGGTCTAGGTAGAACTGGTGTGATACTTAACACATGTGATGACAGTGGAAGTATCTGTAGCTGATCATCAATCACCATACTCTCTTTACAGGACACTAGAGATAATAAAAACCTACAAAACAAAACAAAAAAACATTTTATTCAAATTATCATAAATGACATAACAGGCATTGGTTTTTGTTTTTACTAGTCCACTGGGCAATTTGTCTTTACATTTCACTAGCCCACAAGCAATTCAAATAGCCCATGTCTGTGGCAACTTAATCTACAATGTGTAAAAGTGAGTGCTTGACACTTGTATTTACTAGCCAACTGGGCTAGTAAAAATAAAAATTCACTAGCCCGTTGTAGTTTTCACTAGCCATTGTGCGTTGGGCTAGTAAAAAATCGATCCCTTCATAATTAATACTGTGAGGCTTATTAAAGTGTCAAGGTCTTCAATAACAGCTTACTGGAGGGTAGAACATATTAGAGAGTGAAGTAGCATTATTATGTCATTTAATGTACAATACTTCTGTTACTGTAGGTCAAAAGAAAAAAAGAAGTAAAAACAACATTTTAACAACTTCACTGGTGTTAGTAATAAACATAAATTAGTGAACTGTGGAGTGGCATGGAGCTGTAGCTTGGTGTGTGGGTTGTATGGCCGAGTGATTAATGCACGGGAACCATGAACCATAGCAAAAACAACAGCACCGGTTCGAGGATCGCTTGCACCATGGTTCTGGTGGTGGAACAAGTTTTCAGAATAGGACTATAAATCGCATGCCCAGTATACACAAATAGCTCATGCACTATAAGAAACCCAGTACACATTTTGAGATGAGTAGGGTGTTACCCCAGTGTTCTGGCCCATAAAGGACCCCTGTCATGGAGATGAAAAGTACGAGTACAAGTCAGTACCTGCTGCATGAGAATGTCATATGATGTAACACCTGGTCCACAGTACCTTGAGACTCTATTGTTTAAGGTGCTATATAAATCTAGAATTATTATTATTGTTAAAAAAGCTAGGTTGCCTTCTAAACCAAGAGATCTGGGTATGATACCCTGTCCATCCTGGATATTTCACCACAACCTAAATTAGCTAAACTCAGAAAGCCCCACAATGAGATTTAGTTATATGTGTCCAAAGTAGTTAAATACTTCACAGCGCTGCACCAGCAGATGCTGTTGACTTGCAGAGAGCCCAGACTGAATTCCAAAGTTAAAAAAAAAAAAATATTAGTTTATCACCCCCGTGCGCATCACTTTTGGAGAAATCCCAATTTTTTTTTTAAAACTCATTTTACTATTCAAACTATCATTTTTTTTCTGTTGTATTTACTTAAAATGCTTTGGATTTTCTTAACATAAATTAATATGAACGATTTTCGAGCTCCCAATGATGTACACAACTAGGATGATCAATGTTCACTGCAGTCTGGTCTAAAATTATAGTGGACGATCTGGTAGCCCAAGTTGAGATCACTACAACATAGGAGGGCCGGGTTTAAAAAAAAACATTAAAAAAAAACCTCCCGCTCTCATCAGTTTTTATGATTTGGTAGGGTGGTAAACTAATAATTAATTTGGGGCGTAATATTGGACAAAATAAAGATTAATATTATAAGCCCATCTTTAAAGTCACCTTGTTCTTCAATTATGTGCAATAACTTATCATACTACTGTAATACTGTATACATTTTCTTTCTCTGCCTCATCCCTTCAGAATGAATGCCCTCTTAAGTAAGGGTTTACTGCACCTTTGACCATATAAATTTTTGATTACATTATTATAATTAATTCATTATTACAGAGTGCTTTCTCCCTTCTGTGATAGTGTGGCTTAGACTAAATTCTGGTATACGAAAAATTTGTAATAACCTTTCATTGAACCGTCCAACAACTTCCTGGTGTGCTTCTGTTCTGTAACGGGAATGCACATCCATTGACATAGTATAGAGCTGTTTAAGAGAGGACATCGTTCGCAACAAAATTACTACAATCCCACCACCCTCAACAGTTTCAATAGTCCTGGCAAGAAGATTTGGTGTCATCGCTTCAAAATCCTGAAGAAAAACATTAAGAGATTTTCTTAGTTTAAAAATAATAATAATGTTCAATTTTCAATAAAAAAAAAAAAATAATTCAATATAAACATTTATTGACCAAAAAACACATCGTAATCATTACAATATAGGAAAGTTTGGTCGAGAGATTACACAGAGACCCAGTAGGGTCTGTCACTGTAATCCCACTGGTAACAACAATATAGTATACAAATACATAGCATTGAGATAAATTAAAATATAAGAAAAAAAATATGTACATTGTATTTGATGTAGCATTCAATTTTAGAGTTCTTCATCTCATGGTCCCCGATTTACTTCACATGGGTATGGTTTAGATATCTGATTTACTTTTGTTTTAAACATACACTTTTACAATTGCTTTATGATAGGTCTAAAAATGTCAATTTTACATACTGCTTATTCACAAGGCATCCAATTTCTGCACAATATTAGCTCCAGTTACTGGAAAAATTGTGCACATCACTATGTGGAATGTGACGCAATATCATCATACTGAAGAATTATCCATGTGTCCTGCTTAATTTCTCATTCATTTGCCATCCAGCGAACTCATTCACTGAGGATTTTCCTTTTTCCTCTACAACTTGAATGGGTTTTCTCATGGAATTTCGTTCTTCCTTTGTATTATTTGTTTATATTATTTACAAATAATCAATTTTGAAAACACATATTTCAATTAAGAAATAATCTAATTTTAAACAACACAACCACAGAAGTCTTTCCATAAAACTGTGACATCATAATGTTCACTCATCGTTGTCAAAAATCCAAAACTTTTAAAAAGATAGTTAACTGTGTAGTAGACATTGTTTTGGACATTATATTTATTTTTTGTTTTGTCTTATTGTTCAACATATGTAAAACACATTGAGAGCTTGCTTACATGCGCTCTATAAGAGTAAAGTATTATTATTGACATACATTATCAATTTCATCCACATTCACTTACATTCAAATATAAAATTCTATATCTTCTTACCTGTAATACACACATTCCATATGTGTTGCCCAAAATCTTGTGTGTTTCAGAGTAATAGCAGTAACGTATGTTGGTAGCTGCAATGAATAGTTCAAAAGGATCATCCTCATTTAGGTTTAATGACTTGTTCTTTATCTTCTTCTGTAACTGTCGCATCCTCTTTTTACGATGACTAGAAAACAAAATTGAACACATACCAGAAAGCTTATAGTTATAACCCTGGATTATTATTCTTTTATTGTATTTTTCGGGTGGGTTGCTATTAGAGAAAGGGTTACTATTAGAGCAGAGGGTTACTATTAGACAAGGGGTTACTATTAGAGCAGGGGGTTACTATTAGAGCAGTGAGTTACTATTAGAGAAGGGGTTACTATTTGAGCAGGGGGTTACTATTAGAGAAGGGGTTACTATTAGAGAAGGGGTTACTATTTGAGCAGTTTGATTATAGTTTTTGTGATCTCAATTGTAAACCCCAAGGGGTTACTATTACTATTAGAGTGGGGGGGGGGGTTATTATTATAATAGAGTAGGTGTTACCAATATAGTAGTGGGTTATAATTAAGCCGGGCACTCACTGCCTCGTGCGACATCGTACGACTAAACAGTCATTCCCCGTGTGTTGCTAGACCCGATGAGAGTTTTCTACACGTTGGCCGACGGTTTTTTTTTTAATGATTCAACAGGGAAACCACTAAAAACCGTCGGCTGACAATTAGAAGACTATCATCGCATCTGGCAAACACAAACATGGGAAGCGACGGTTTAGTCGTGAAACCATTGTACGACGCAGTGACTTTCTACTCCCCTAAGCATCACGTCATGTCTTGCAGCAATGCACTTGCGCCAATAAATAATAAAAATCAAATTTATTGCATATTATTTCCTTCTCTGTTCAATATTGTACTCATAATTGACATAAAAAATACGATTTCTCTCATTTTTATTCATTAATTTGGTAAATAATTATAATTAAAATTTCCTTACCTACTAAATCCCAATTCCTTTTTGTAGCACCATAATACATTTGGTCTGGCTTTAACCAAGGCTTTAGATAACATATGATGTAAAATAACAACCTGAAAAAAACAAGAAACACTCAAAACTATAATACTCCTTTTGCATACTCTGTAAAAGCATAGTAGTCTCCACACTGATCATACATCATCAAAATCGTACATTTTTATTTTTTAAAGTTTTACTATTTACCCAGCAACATGAGTATTGTAAATGTTTTGTTTCTAAAACACAAACTTACTGCTGTTATATCTAATCTCATATTCTATCCACAATCATTTAGTTATAAACATATGTAACAAGAAAATAATTGGACAAGGCTTCGCCATAGCATTGTAAAAAATGAAATGTAAAAAAGAAGGCCATGATGGAAACGATGAACAAAATTATAAACAGAAGGCCAAAAATCAATAGGGTCCTTCTTCTTGTTTTAATCTTGCAGCCTGCAAATTTTGACTCCCAAAAATCGATCCTGTGCAATACCAAATTTTACAATAAACCAGATTTTTTTAAGCCCCAAGATTCAATGGTGTCATAAATTCTTCCGTAATGTAGTGCAGCGTTGTCAATTTTTCCTAATAAGAACTTAGAACTTACCTGATCTTTGCCTTTGTCTCCTACAACAACAAACATACTTCGATGCCCAAGTGCTATTCCATTTTCAATGAGCACACGGATTCGGTTATCCACTTTCTTTCGTACCATGTTTAGTAGGTTCTATTCTAAATATTAGATTTAAATATATGGGTCAATTCATGTCAAATCAAACAATGGCGAGTTGTGTGGCCGAGCGGTTAAGGCAGGAAAACCGTGAGCCATAGCAATAAAAACATTTGAAAAGGAATGACCCATTTTCTGTTAATTATAATAAGTTTAAAGTTCAGAAATAATAAAACATCAGTCTAGAATTCCACATTATAAGAGGTAGAATCTGATTATGCTACCTCTACAAATGATGACTGAGTGAACGGTTGATGTTTAGTGTAAGACTATATTGTACTGTATTTGGAATTTTAATAAATTTATATAATAGATTACTAAAAAACCTGATCTATAAAGGTACGATTATTATGTCACCTTGTTAATGTAAGGAACTCAACTGAATTGGTTGACATTAGCAATCCTTGCAATTGAACACAACTGTGACAGGAATTTGGTGAACCTGAGAAGTACCAAACCTTGTCAACACAATAAACCCAATGCTCAAGCTACAAATTAGTTTTTGAATTTGTCATCATCATGGCTGTAACCAGACATTTAAAACAACTTCCTTCTTTTTTAAGAAAAGCTGCCCCAGTTTTCCCATAGCTGGTTACGGCCATATCTTTCACAGAGCAGCAGGGAAAGGGTTGCAACAGCAAAATGTAATGTATCAAATCGTCATGCGGTTATTTGTCCAGAGGAAATGGCCAGGGCAATGTAAAGGAACTTTTTAACTAGGCTAGCCTAGCCTTACCTAGATGTTGATACTCCCACTTGGAGCAATAGGATTTTAGTAATGTGATATGACGGAGTAGGTCTACTTATGTGGTAGTTATTACTTGCAAATGATGCCAAAAAATCTGTTGTGAAATACTAATTTGGCCTTTGTCTTACAGTAGATACCTTAGGTCTAAGAATGGTTGGTTTATTCATTTAACTCCATAACCTCGGTAGTGCCTGAAAGAGCACACCAATGAGCAACTAGAGTAAACAATTTCTAGGCCCTGGATTTATACCTACATTAACTTCAGACACTGATTTGATACACTACTACTGTACACTGCCGCAGAATAATGAGGAGGGGTTGTGCAACTGGCATGTGCCCCCACCCCAATATTATCAAATTCAAGTAGCTCCACCTAATGTTATGTCCATCCTCTCCCCTCTCCACACTATTGACCTCCAAAATATACAATAACAGCGAACAGGGCAAATGGAACTTTTCTTTTTTAAATTCAACAAAATGATGAACACGCTCATCCCGACCGGAAATTATTTTGTGCCCATTTTAGTTGAATCCTGGATCCGCCCTTGGGTGGTGCAAATTTACACAAACTGGTGGAGACAGTACCTAAGGCATAATAACATAGGTGACTATATTATTATTAACCAATTAAACCAAGTAGGCTAAGCTAGACCAGGATCTGTGGGTTATATTATGGTAGGCCTGAAAAAACTTTTGAGTTATTTTAAACATAGTGGCTAAAGGTCTGGTACTGATGGCTATCTCTGCATCGCCTTCTGAAGTCTACGCTAACCATTGCGGAGATAGCCACCACTTACTATAGGAACTCAAGCCACCATTTTTTAAAACAATTCCGATTAGTAAACTCATTCAGCCGCAACACCTCGGGGTCTATGCCTAGAGCCTAATTAATAGGCTCTTTATTAAAATTACTGTAAAGTGTACAAGTTACGTAGTGTAGCCTCTTCTAACAGACTTCAAATGAGGAACTCTAGTACGGTGCAATAACCCTTCGACGGTGCAATAACGGTTTCAGATAAACAACCGGCCGACTGTGCAATATCCTTGGCCATTTTAGGGACGTAATGTTGTAGGCAACTTGTGATGAAGTTTTGAAACAATTCTGATTATTTTTTACGGGTGGGTACGAAACTGCATTAGCGCCGTAATTTGTTAGGCTTAGGCCTAGTTAGGCCTTAAGGCTGACATTTTTATGCCTAGGCCTAGTAGGCCTCTAGGCCCTGGAGGATACAGGACAACTCATACCCATGCCAACTCGTACCTACCAACTCGTACCCAAATCTTGGATAACTCGTACCCGCAGCAAAATCACTAGTTTTGTACGATGATCCAATCTTCGAACAGATCAGCAAGCTTGTGATGGCCAGACCACTCAATAGACACAGCACGGTATGTTGCAGATAGTCAGTATCAATATAGTATCAGTCACTCAGACATCCGTTCTGTATCGTGTATCATTCAGCAGTCCCGGGTTCCAGGTTTTCCACTTTGGACGATGCAGCGCCACCCGTCAACACACGGTATGCAAATTGAGATCACTCGAGCATGGCCGGCCATGCGCACCCCAGAAGTCCCTGCGAACTATAGACGGCGGTGTTCACTACACTCCCAAGAGTTTGATTTTTTAAAAACTTAACAAAACAATACATATTTTAATATTAGACTATAAATTTCATATAAAATAGGAATAAATAAGTTGTAGTTTAAATTAGGAGCAGCAATTCAGTTATCTACCGTTGGTACGAGTAATCCATTTGGGTACGAGTTGACCTGCACCGGGCCTCGGGCTTAGGGGTAGGCCTAGGCCTCTAGGCCTAGGCCAAAAAAGCGGAGTAGTCTACAGGCTAGGTTAGGCGGACTCGGCTAGGCCTAGACCTTACTATAATGCCCGCCTGACCTACTAGGCCTAATTTCTCTAAATATATAATTCATGAATAATAATATTCCTATTTTAAGTGATTTTTAAAACCATAAACGGCTAATTTACCTACCAGGCCTACCTTATCTAACTTTCACCATTAAAACCTCTACCTTCACATACAAACACATGTGCAGCCACTATTTGTTTGCTAAACGCAGAAACTTTACACTACCGTAACCAAATTTATCCGTGCCGGGCCGCTATTATTTTATTTATTATATTCCTAGTATTATTCTTCCATTATTTTTAATAGAACCGAGAACACTGTTTACTTGGTGACTTCATATAGTCATATTATGTATATATGTATATGTTAATTCAATAATAAGTTTAATCAAGTACTGTACAACATTAGACATTTCAAAGATTTATTGTAACCTTATAAATCCAAACTACCTAACAAATTTACCTACACCATAATGGAATATTCCTATTACAGGTAGACGAACTTTCTTCCACTTAAAAAGTAATACAGAAAAAAATAATTATGATAGAATAACAATCAGAATTTCAATTGAATGTTTTTTTGTCTACAGCCAGATGGCCTGGATCGGATGCTATAGGCAGGCCCGTACCCAAGGGGCACGATGGGTGCGTACGCACCCCCCCCCCCCAAAATGACAAAAGGTCAATTAAACTTGTGCTTGTTAAATTTGAAACCCGGGAATTCTGCGACCCCACTTTCACATGAGCCTGGTTCTTTTAAAGTTACTGAATTCCAGTTAAGGTTCGATTGATCGTCATAATTAAAAAAAAAACATGACGTGTATGCTTCTTTCAGTTTCTTCGTACGTCAATCGTCACATTTTCAAGATGTATTGTCACCTGAAAAAACGATAAAAAATTATTTTTAAAATAAGTTTTGTGCTTTTTGGTCTTTTGTGGGGATTTCACCCACCTTTATTTGATTGTTGTATCATTTTAAAAACATTATCGTTTACAAAAGATACATATGAATGTGTGATACATTTTGTATTATAAGATATTTCTATTACAAGTTTCTTTTTATTTTTTTTTTGTTTTCTTATAATATAGAATTCTTTCTTTCGTGCTAAGCACTCTGTATTTCGTATTAACCATTTTATTTATTTTTTTTTTGTTTATGATAAAATTGACAAATTACCAATAAAAAGAAACTAACATCAGGTGATACATATTTAATTCTAATGCTAAATCTCTTTAAGTCGAACATGGAACAAACTGTTCCCTGTCGAAAGATGAAGCACATCTGTTTCTTAAAACTTTGTTTTTTCTTTTTTTTTAAAATAAAATTCAACAGGTTTTGATCATCATTAGATCATGTTACCTAAATACGGATTAAATAAATACGTATTTAGTTTTGCTTTTGCTTACTATTATAAATTTCACTTCTAATTCTAGAGTTGAAATTCTGTTCTAGTATTATAAGAAAAAAAGTGATAGGTCGAACGATACAGAACCTCTGTCATTTCAAGCGTGTTTTTTCTATATAATAAAATTGACTACGGCAGTTAAGATTTACAGAAGACTATCATAAATCTGATCCCGGATGTGCTCATCATTTGGTCCTATGTTGTTACATAAACATGGTTTAATAAATATATAAGATTTCCATTCATAATTCAAAGGACACATCTGTATGTCGACAAACGTATTTTTTCCAGAACCTTTAGATACGTTTGCAAATAAAAACATGTTTTTCATCTTCACTAATACCACAATTACTACACTTATCTGTTTCTTTTAAGTGCCATACAGCAAGCCTTTCATCTGTCTAGCATCTTAAAGTTGAATTGTGCTAACTTTTTATCTTTCATTCTACATATTTTAACATGCTTTCAAGTCAATATTGCTTTCATTAAAAATGTTTTCCCGTCTGCTTTTCCCAAAAGGTGGAACAAATATTTTTTGAATAAAACAAGAATTTATTGGTTTTGTTTTAATACCAATATATTTGTTTTTAACTGTATCATCATTTTCAATATATTCAAAATTATCGGTTTTTAATAACATTCTTCAACTTTTTCGGTATGGCTTTAATGATGCATATAAATATTCATTTACCAATTATTTACAACATAATTTTGCTAATAACTCATTTGAGCTTAAGAAGTTGTTACCTTCCACAATATAGTGGAGTGTGTTAGGGCTAAATATAGGCTGTTTGGTTCAAATTCTTCCAAAAGCACCAAATTTTGTATATAG
>JAOTQE010031421.1:0-10293 GCA_025631205.1 Nesometra sesokonis
TCACTAGAACTACCATCTTCCGTTCCACAAGGCAGCAAATGTGGACCCGTATTATACACCGCCTACGCAAGCACCCTAAAACAACAGGTTGACATCTATGGCGTCTCAATCCATGGATATGCCGACGACCACTTATTGTATGACTCGTTCAATCCAAACGTTAAAGATGATGGTAAAACTGTTCTGGCAGACCTGAAACAATGTCTTATTTCCGTAAACGACTGGATGACCGACAACCGACTTCAGATGAACACCAATAAAACCGAATTTATATTTCTTGGCCACAGGAGTCAACTCGCCAAAAATACAACGGATTCGATCACTGTGTGCTCCGACAAGGTAACCCGTTCATCCGCTCTAAAGTACTTAGGTGTATACCTAGACGAATACCTTTCGTTCAAACAACATATCAACAACCTTAGCACCACTTCGAAGAATACAACACCAAGCTGCCAAACTGATCCTCAAACGTGTGGACGACCTGACAGTGCTACAGAGGCCATGAAAACACTTCACTGGCTCCCAATAGCGTTTCGAAGCAAGTTTAAACTTGCCTGTATGGCATTTCAAGTTCTGCATGGTACAGCACCAGACTACCTGTGTGACATGCTCAGGATCCAATCTGCCATTCGCCTTACTCGTTCATCGTCAGATGGTGCAGCCAAATTTATCATACCGAAGTCAAAATGCAAGACATTCGCGGATAGATCATTCTCAGTTGCGGCTGCTGTTGTCTGGAACGAACTTCCGTGTGTCATAAGAAACAGTCAAAGCTACTGCCAATTTAAAATCTCTCTAAAAACCCACTATTTCAATCAGGCTTACAATATCTAATATGTAATTTTGTAATATGTTACCTTTAGGCCCTATTTGCATCTTTGTCACACCAAATTATTTTATATCTCTATTTTTTTTTGTATCATAAATGATGTTTGTAAAGCGCCGCTGATTACATGTACAACTGTATAAATGTGCGCTATATAAATTTTAATAATAATAATAATAATAATAATAATAATGTTGTTGATGATGATGATGATGATGATGATGATGGTGATGATGATGATTATCATGATTATAATCATAAACATGATCATTTTTTTTCAAACCCTGCTTATCATGTGCCTTTTTTCCGATAAATTCATTATTTAAAGGTTTTCAATGCGAATTTTGATGAAGATACTCCAGTCTATAACACATTTCGTTCTACTGTCCACGCGCAATATATCCGCGTCAACCCCACCACGTGGCACAGGTACATCACTTTACGATTTGAACTTCTTGGATGCACAGGTAATAAGAGTAATTAGTAATTATTTAGATTGTTCTAAATAGCTATAAAAGTGACGAAAATGTGGCAGAGAAAAAGTGGTGTAAACTAGGGAAATTTCATTTGACCCTCTGACATTTTACTTTCGTTTTATTAGTTGTATCGTCTGACAAATAATAGTGTTATCACAACAGTTAAGTGAATACGTACGGTGTTAAGTGATGGTCCAGAACTTTGAATTTGTGGCGCTACTTGAGTTTTTTACGCGCAACTTGAAGTTATACCTCTAATTCAGGTTGGGCCATCACATGATACTGCGTCGCTACCAGCTGTGTTTCTGTTGCTACTACTACCTTTAACTTTTCACAAACCATTACTTCACTTGTACTGCCATTTGCCTGTTACAACACCGGCACACATGGTTTGTCCTCTGCATTCAAAATAACAGTCAGTCAGTACACAGATTATCAGTGATGTATATAAATCTACTTATTCTACTGACAGGGGTGGCGGAGTTATTTAAGAGTTTGTGTTACAAGCCATTTTAACCTCAGCACCACCGTGATCGGGGCTTGCTGCGAAATGTGTATAATCTGTAATATACGTCTATGTAATATGTATTTAATATATTTAATATTTAATTTAATGATTAAAAATAGTAATCTTTTTGTCTATACCATCAATTCATTATTTTCCGTTTTTTCATTGAAAAGGGGTGCTCCAGGAATTTTGGAAATGAATAGAATTTATTTTAATGTTCACACCACCATTGATAATTAAAGACGTTTTCCGGTATCACTATTTAACGCAATTGAGGCATATGGTTAAACAAGAATTTGAAAGAAACACACCTCAGCCCACCATGGTTAAGGGTGATGAGAAAAAACTGTTAATTACTTAGATGTTTGGCTCTGCCACAAAATTTTGTTCAATGTCTGCACTAGTTTTGAATAGAGTTATTAAAAAACAAGTTATATGTGTGCACATTGTATAGATAGGTACAAAATTGGGGTGCTATTCAAAATGGCTGCCAAGATATAGCAAAAAATGTACCTTAATTTACAGGTTAAATAAGCATTAAACAAAACAATACGTGTTGATATGTTCTCTAGACAAATTAATAGAAGAAATTCTGATTCACCAAGATGACAGAAAAAGTTGATAAACCATAGTTTTATTTTCTCTATCAGTCTTCAGACATACATTTGACCTTGCAAAAAGGGCTTATCTGTAATCGTTGCACGTACAGGCGTAGAATATAGCAATACGCAACTTATCTTTGCTGATAGGCCGATGTCACACAATTTGAGCGCCTTTCTGTATTTAGCTCTGTTTGTGTCAAGTATCACTATTTCTCCATTTTCGGTGAAATGTAGAATTGCAATAACAGCGATATCTGTGTTGCCAGAATGTAAAAGGTTAATAGTTTTGCTTTCGTTGTTACTCCTCAAGGCGTTATCTGCATGCAAAACCACCCTCGGTTCTGCTTCCTCCTGACTATTGTTAAGATATGGAACCAAATAAACAAATATCTATGACACTGAAACATTCTTTAAACGATGAAAATTTGACAGTAACAATCCATATCAGATAGTATGATTTTCTACCTTTCTATCAACATGCTGGGAATTTCATTCCACTCTTGTTTCTCTCGGAAGTTTTGATACTCTGCGACAAATATGAACCAGTAACAAATTCAATGCATTTGTATCCTTTGTAAACGCTGGTGAGACCATCATAAGTATCAGAATACACTGTGAAAAATCTGATGAGAGCCATAAAGTCAACAATATAAAACTGTTCTTAGTAGGAAAGTCATTCGCTCCCACAAACTCTGAAAATATCGATGGGACAAGACGAACAACAAAAAAGTGTCCTGGTGCATAAAATCTTGTGGAGAACAATTAAAAACATTGAGCCTTGAGAGAATTCTGTCAGCAAAAGAATATACAATTGCTTATTTTGTTGACGATATGATTGGTTTCACTAACAGAATTTTCACACTTACGAAGGTCTTACAAACTTACATATAGCCTTGCTACAACCATGTTATCAAACACTGTGAGCTTTATAAACTCAGGGCGTATATGGTAGCTAGAGAATGAAATCGGCAGGTGTCAACAGTTGTTATGAAAGCAGTGGTGCTTATGGATATGGTTGGAATGAAGAAATGGACCTAAGTATAAACAGGGAACATAACTGTTCCCTGGTAAAAAGAGACAATGGTGCCTGAAGATATGTAGGAACTGTTTATTGACAATGAGTGTGAGGATTTTCAAAATGCAGTGATCTGAGCGAGTATGAAATATAGCTATACGGTAACATTTATTCAGCATTGCAAGTTCAATGTCCAATGTTCAATGTTCACTTTAATTTCACAAATCTACCGATACAGTAAATTATGTAATTATATTTAAGTATTTTTTTATATTTAAGTAAAATTGTGGAGGAGACTATATAAGCTGAATGGCAACACCCAATCAGCTTTAAGTCATAGCCACCTTAGATACTAATTATGTGATATTTTAAATCTATAACAAGAAAAAATAAATAAAAAAACAGAATAATAAATAAATAAATAAAATGAAAAGATAACAAGCGAATAAAAAATACCACGTTGAATTACAATAAAACGAACAATAACAGTATTACATAGTAATTATAATAATAGATATAACAATATTCATGGTAGTAAGAATAAAATCATCAACAGTACTAATAATCAGGGAACCTAATAGACCTTGACAAAATATGAAAAATAATTGTCTATGCCTCATACATCTGAATTAAAGACTGTTTATAAGATTTAAAAAAAAAAATTATGGATACATTTGTTTTAAGCGTAGAATGGAAATTAGACCATAATTTGGAGCCATAATATGGGACAGAATGACGTCTAAGTTCCGTTGAGTAATATTGCACGGTATTGAAATTAATATTTTGTGAGAGTCTTGTTTGGTAATTGTGTAAACTAGATGATTCAATAAAAAGGGTTGCTAAGTAAATCGTCATACCAGAAAACAATACAAGGGCAATTTGTCGTTTAAGGTTGGTTTTTAACAGTTAATAAATAATGTTCTTCATATTTAGGATGATAAAAACAAATTTTATCATATACTAACTCATATGAACACGTATGCTTTGGTAATGCTTATTTAAACTGTAAATAATGTACATTTCTTGTTAGATTTTGGCAGCCATTTAAAAAAAAAAACAACCCTACTTTTTCACCTATTTATTCAATGTGTTACACATATAACTTATTTTTAATAACTTTAATCCAAATAAGGCAAACGTGTACAAATGGGCCTCACACCTGTTATTTTAATCATCTCATTATACAGAATTTTGGCCGCCATTTAAAAAGCTGCCTCATTTTGTCCTCTTTATATATTTTGAATTACAAACAGATTCCTTATGAATAACTCTAAGCAAACCAAGGAACAGTTAAATTCCAAAGCTAATGCAAAACAAATGTCAAATATGCCTCATATATAGGCTACTTCGAAAAAAAAACGCTCTTACGGAAAAGTTATCAGGATACAGCATGTACCTCAGATATTCTTGTTCCCCATAAAAGAAACTGGTCTAGAAAAAAAACTCATGAGAATTTCTCCTTCTCCAGGTGGATCCTTCCTCAATTTCAACCCTGTCCGTGTCTACACAAATATAAAACAAATCATAGTAAAATACTTTGAACTTTAAAAAATACTTTGGATTTGAACTTGAAATTCAAAGAAGTAATTTGATGTCTTGTAAAATTACAATAGCAATGCTTTCGGTGTACTTTCTGCATGCCAATGTGTTAGATGTATCATTTATTAACCCAATACTATCAATAGAAGTCAACCTATCGATTTACACACAAACCCACCCACACACACCCACACATAGTATAATCTATATTCTTGATGCGCCTGGACCTTATTCATGAAATATTTTTTAAGACGAACTTCATTCAGACGACATTTAACGGCTTTTTACGTAATTTACGGCGTTCCATAACATCCCTCAACTTGGTGTAAACTTGTATATTAATAATAATTCGATTATTTATTAATACATATGATACTTAAATATTTTGTTAATAGCTTTAATCTGTTACGTTTGCACTGGGGCTTCTACCAATGAACAATGCAACGAAGAAGGATATTTTGAAACATGTAGCGAAAATAACCCGGTAAGGCTTACACTTTATTATTTTATTTGACAAAAAAAAATGCTTTAAAAGATTATCTCGTGATGAATAATAATTCAACTGTTTAGTAATCTTATATTTGATGAATTTTTTATCGATTCTACATTATGCCTAAACGCTGTTTCCCTTTAGGCGAATTCGCCGAATGGCAAATTTTCGCACATTAGGTATGCGAAACATACATGTAAACTAAAAAGTTCCTTACCGCCCATGCTTATGAGCGAAAATTCGAAAACAGTCCTAAAATATGTTACCAAGCCCAACCAACCAAATATAAAAATCAGAGCTGGCATTTTATTCTTAATATTCCTGATTACATACAATTATTCACAAAAATGTAATACATTTTCTCAAATGTAGCTATGCCAATAAAACAACAGATTGGGTAAAATTTTTGTAATAGGTGCCTAATCAAATGAAACATGGCCCGATCGACCGACCCAAGTTTAAAAAAAATGCTCTGCTTGGACAACATAGATGTTTTAGGCCTTATTTAATGCAAATCGTAATGCATTTTTTTATGTAAAAATTGTTTTTAATATCTTTAAAAAGTAGAAATATTTGTCTGTATTTTAAGTAAATACCAACCATCATTAAATGAAATTACGCTCCCTTTTTATTCTTTATGTTCCATTTGTATTTTGTATTTCGTTTATTTATGTTTTGTCTTTCTCTCTGTCAAAGTATTTTTAATAAGCCACAGGTGTCAATTCGAGTTTTCCAGTTTATTGTAATTATTTCTAGGGAAGTTTCCTCTTAGTTTTTTTATATTATTGATTTGTTTATATTTAATCAATGTCGTTGTCGACTTCGCCGCTTACCGTCCCATCATCATCATTGATGATCATTGTTATCATCATCATCATCATCATCACCATCGTCATCGCCACCTTCCATCGTCATTGTCGGCATTGTCATCGTCCTTGTCATAATCATCAACATGATCATCATTGCCAAATGTTTTATTATGAATGAGGGAAATAAATAAGGGGAATTAAATGAAATGAAATATATTTCACTTGTACTTGTTTTATTGATTTTTACATGAGTTGTGCATGACTGGTTTCGTATAATTATCCGTTCTACCTTTGTATGCATTTATAGTGTACATTTCATTTTTGCTATACTTAATTAACAGATTTCTATTTTTACTGTATTCAGGTATGTCAAAACGTAGTTAATAATAGAAATCCATCTATAAAAAAATCATGTTCAAGCGAATCATCATGTCAGCTGAAGGAAGAAGGAAATAACAAAAAATGCTATTTAATAGACAATTCCCAACGATGTACTTACTGTTGTTCCACTGACTTTTGTAACAAAGCTCCAGCACCGGTTCTGATGAGCGTTGGAGTAATTGAGGGACAATACATAAACATAAATCCAATACAGACAACAACACGACGACAAACATCCTCGCACTCAAGTCCAGAACGTTCGCAAACAAGCACGCAAGAGCTATTAAATATAGAAAGAGACATATCCACGATATTATATGCCACCATGACAGGATTGGAAACAGCGCAGCTTCAGACAGATCCGCAAGACACGATGCCTGATAAAACAGAAGCAACCAAACAGCTTGCCATTGTGCAATCAGATGAAACTGTACAGTCCCAGGCAGTCACACAACAGAAGGCAACTGATCAACCAGGAACAAGAAACCCACTTCCAACTATACAACCA
This sequence comes from Nesometra sesokonis, assembly GCA_025631205.1. Taxonomy (NCBI): domain Eukaryota; kingdom Metazoa; phylum Echinodermata; class Crinoidea; order Comatulida; family Antedonidae; genus Nesometra; species Nesometra sesokonis. The sequence continues at coordinate 7,155 of JAOTQE010031421.1, forward strand.
AACGAAATTGTAACCTTTCAAACAGTTACACATCAGAAAACCACTGATCAACCAGAAACAAATAAACTAGACCTAATTACATTGATTCTACCAGATGATACATCGGAGCCCCAGACAACCACTCCACTCATGAGCATTAGCCAACCGGAAATTACCAGCAGACCTGGAATTATGCTGCCAGAGGAAACCTCGGAGCTGAAGACAACTATGCAAAATGAGGTCACTGATCAACCAACAATCAGACCATTTACAACAATGATAATAGAAGAAACTACGGAGCTCCTAATAAACACACAACATAACACCATTGACAAACCCGCAACCAAACAACCTATGATACAAAAGGAAACCACGGAGCTCCATACAACTTCATTCTACACGGTCGTTCAAACTACACCACCAGAAACACCGAACGTATTGCCAGAAGAAATCACGGAACTGCAGACATCCATGAACTACAGGGACGCAGAGGAAAAACCACCAGAAACAACCAAAGTACTGCTGAAACTAGAGACCACGGAACAAGAGAGAACCTCGTACCATGTAATACATACAACAATCGCAGGTAATAGTTGTACTTTGGAGATAAATAGTAAGCATTTGATTTGGTACATACAACAGATACCTTTTCATATATCTGCCAACTTTTTTGGCGTCAATACGTTAGAACATCATCTACAAATTTTTGGCCGGTTTCAACAAAATGTCCATCTTTGGGGGCCGTTTTTACTTTGCTCTATGTTATCTCATACGTCAGAAAAACTTTTGGCATAACTAACTATGCGTGAAAATTCTACTGATGCGTGAGAAGCCCAAAATATGTCTCAATGCGTGAGATTCACGCATAATTCGTAATAGTTGGCAGGTATATTATGACTTAATATGGTGTCATGTATCGATTTTAAAATCTATAGCATACCTCAATTTATATGCCACATTTATTCCTAATTGAAAACAAAAAGCAACGTCCAAATTCATTGACATAGACTGTTGGAGACATCTAAATATCATCCTCTGCTATAAATCATCGTCGATGAAATACCTCATTACAAAATTACCTAGAAAACGGTTACAGCATTCATAATAAATATTATCAGGTTGTTGAGATACATTGGTATCTGATTATAAGTTTTAATCAATTTTACAGATACCGACGTACACACCAAACAGTCTTTATCAAACCTCGTCATTAATAAAGGAGGATATAGCCACACCACATCAATTGACTACGACATGAATGCAAATAATTCTGAAGTTGTCTTGACCACGCCAGATGCAACTGCAACACTTCCAATTGAGATTGGAATAGTATATTCTACTTCTACAAACTCTGGAAGTACAACATACACGTCACTGGATACTAATTACACTATAATTATATTGTCCAAAATGGAAAAATGTTTGTCGCGGAGACCATCTCATAATTATAGGCCTACGTAACGAGAAATAAAGTATTTATTGGAAAAATTCACGTATATTGTATGATGATCCTTGGAGTGGGGCATGGTGTGTGCTCGGAGTGCATTTTAATTTCATTAAAACCCTCAAGTTTTCGTTTCCAAAATGTAGGTCGTCACCGTCATTACTAGTTGTTATTGTTCAATGTAAAAATTGCAAAATAGCAGTAAAATCGTTTATCTGAAGTCAAACCAGATTTGGAATTTATTAATTGAAATGGTGAATTATTCAGGAAATTAAAGCACCACCACGTATGTTAATCGGGGAGGTGGCGGGGAAAGGGGATTTTTCCAGAAGAAACTAAGGATTATGCATTTGATTCAAATGGGCAACCTTAGCAATTAATTCATAGAGTTCTATCTCATTCACATTTAAAATATGATTTACCCAACGTTATTTTATTCAACAGAAGTTCCATATTGTTATGTAGGCCTACTACTTTGACACTGGTCCGAAGAGAATATGACATACACAACATCAGTTATTAAGGACTAGTCAGTAAACGTCGCGACATTCATTATTTTCAACCTCGTTCTGTATGGACCACCATAGACAATGAGTACCACATTTGGAGAAAAATATTATTCGGGTCAACCGTGTACAAAATCCAAAAATGTTAAATGAGCATTCAATAAAGTAATAACTTATTGATTTTAAATTACAAAATTATTCAATACTTTAATACTAAATATACCTAACAAAAATAAGACCAGGAAAGGCTATGTACTGTAGTACATTTTGCAGAACTAATATATAGATATGCCTATCTTAACTCACTCGTCCCTTGATCAAATCGTTCAATGTTAAATACTATATTAATATTCTTCTAGTCTATACTATAATAGTTTTTACGAAAAATACTATGTATTTATATACGTACCTAAACCGGACTGTTATTGCATTCGTACTGTATGTGAGCGATCGGGTCTATTATGTATTTCCATAAGGACCAAATAAATCTGAATCATAACACATCAATGGATACATCAATAAATAAAGGAATCAATAATCAATATTGTCATTTAGAAATCAGTACGTTAATTATTCTACTGATAAATGCAATCAATTAAACACACCAAACCACAGGTAATAAGATATGTCCCTAGACTCTTATTAGTTCGTAAAAGTTTTAGCAGGTGGGAAAATGCCGTAAATAAACCAACTGACTATTAGTGTGTGGTTGTGAGGGAACACTTCCTGGTGCAATATTCATAATCATAGCTTATATATTTTTTAATCAATTTTTACTGTAGTTTAGAATTGACTTCTTGTCTACTGTATTATTTTAGCTAATATAAGTTTTCTGTTAGTATTTTTTGTTAGGTAATTTCAATCGTTTGACTTTTATTTAAATAGTGTGTTTGTTATTTCTATGGACGCACCGTTTAACAAAAATAATAATAATAAAAATTGTAGAGAGAGATGATGATAATATTGTATTATTGTGTGCAGTTATGTTTCTACATGAACACCTGGGAGAGCCTGAAGCATCTGTAAATACCCCTATTCGGGGCAAATACCTTAGCCTACATTTATTTTAATTGTCAATAACTATTTTGTCTAATTAAAGTTGACTGGTTTTCATGAGGTGGTAAAAATTATGTCCCAACATTAAATAACATTTGAGTAAATAATCCAGAAGTTACGTCCGATTTACTGAAAATATCCCTTACGTGAATTT
>JAOTQE010031432.1:0-10293 GCA_025631205.1 Nesometra sesokonis
GGGGGTAATAATTGTGAAGCGCTTAGAGGCCTTGGCAATAAGCGCTATATAAATGTCACATATTATTATTATTATTTAACTATTCAGCACCACCAACGATCACAATCGTTCTATGCTATTAATTTGTACAAGCGACTTATAATATACTTCTCCAGGATACCAGGATGATGTAATCTTGCCCCTCCATTTTGGCAATTTGGTGGATCGAAATAAATGTTTACTAGTAGAATCGACCAATCAAAATGCTTCCCTACCGATTGAACAAGCTAAGCCCACCACCAGTCGAGAGGGTTACCAAACAACAAATTATACCTGAAAAGTATTCTCACAGTTGTAATTTGGTTCTATTCATATAAAATAAACTTGGTTCTTATTTCTCGTGCAGTTGCAAACTTCCATCATGTTGCCCGGCTAGGCCAAGGGTAGATCCAAGCCTCGGTCCGGGTAGACCCAATTCGTAACGCCAAATTTTGATTATCAAGTGTGATGCAATGGTATCACATGATTTTCAAATTCAATCAAGCATATGATTTGTCACTCATTTTCAGGGTGCAAATGGTCACGCATGAATTACTTTAACAGGCCTTATGGTTAAAGTAAAATAAGTGAGTATGGGGCGCCAATAGCGCCTAAAAAGCAATCAAGCAATAAAAGTGACTAACCCAACCATAAGTCCTGTGAGACAGGCTAATGTGAATGGTGCGGGGGTGCTTGTAATGTAAAACTTGAAAGTAAAAGAAAACTTTCAAATCAGGCCCGTAGCTAGGGGGGTTCCTGGTGGTTCGTACGAACCCCCTTTTTCAACGAACCCCCCTTTGAAAAACGAACCCCCACCCTACCAATAATATTGGTAATAATAGTAATAATATGTGGACCTTTTATTTTCGCATCTATATTCGGTATTACAGCAATCACAATATTCTAAAATCACCATTCATATCCGTTATTTTATAACTAATATGCCAAATATACACTATTAGAGTGCAGATAGGCTCCGTCCCGGCCCCCACAGGGCTGTTTCCTCTTGACCCCACCGCGGCCATTAGGCGAACCCCCCTTTAGAAGTACCTGGTTACTGGCCTGCAAATGCTTGATGTTTTACCATGCATCAATGTTTGTGCAATGCGCATACCATTTGCATCAACCATACATAAATACTATGCAATTTCACGCAAACAGTGCTGACACATCTGCCGTGTTAATGAGTACCAATTAAATCCACTACCCCAGGTGATACATCATGTCACGTACTACAATGGTAGGCTTAAAACCTATGATAAAATGTGTAAAAAATGTGCCAAAATGTGCATGCCAAAATTGACATGACAACGTCATGATCCGCAAAGTTTTCAGGGTGATACGTTATTAAAAACAGTACTGGTAGTCCTAAGTTAAATAAGACATACCCATTTAAAAGTAAATAAATTTGGAATCTTATGTACAGTACATTTTATTTTCTGTACCTGAAAGATGTGATAAGAAATTTAATATGCATAATATTTTAGTTACAGCAAATATAAAACCAAAAATTAAGAAGAAAGGTGAAGATAAAAAACAGACAAATGAGATTGAAAACAAACTTGAGGTAATTTTGATTTTGTTGCAAAACTTGCATGAATAAACTCCATCTAAATGCGAAATTGGTGGTATTTTTTCAGTATACTCCCCTTCCTTATTCCAGTGAGTTCCACACAATTTTAAAGCATTTACTGACTTAAATAGTGTATAATATGCAGTGTATCGTGACCATAGATATATTATTTACAGCTAGATGCACTTAATGGCAGTCCCATGTAGGCGCCTACTATTTGTATTTCTTCACCTCTGTCATAAACATGAAAATTAAATAATCATAACTCTTTTATAATTATTGTATTTTTAACATTCTTTTGTCATACAAATTATTTACATATGTCACATATATCAGGGCTCGAATTTAACCAAGGCACCAAGGCCATTTGCCTCCGGTGCCCTCTCATTTGGCCTCTGGTGCCTTAAAAAATTGACCATCATCAAGGCCACTTTGGCCTTGGTGGCCCTTATTTTCAGTAATACATAAGGATACAATTTGTACAAATTGGCCTTAGGTGCCCTGATGTACCCCTTAAAATCATGACAAAAATGGCCTTGCCCCTACAAAGCCCAAATTCGAGGCCTGATATATTTTATGTTGTCAATGTCTTTTGATTTGGATTAAAATTACTTTCATTTTTTGATAAATCTGAAACTTCTATGAAAGATTGCGCGTGTGCAATTTCGACATAGCAACAGCGTTAGAACGTAACATGATTTGATTGGTTGGATTTCTGAATAGTAGCACTTACATGGAACTGCACTTTGGGGTATGTATTCTGTGGAAGTTCACCATCTAGCCGTAAATACAGTAATAAATCTATGGTCATGACAAAATGAGTCGTGTTGTATGGCAGGTCATTTTGAGACAAAATGAGTTGCGTTATGCAGAAAGTCATAATTTTTAAAATAAGATTTCTGTTGATTTGTTAAGTTTCTTACTTAAATGTGCAAAATTTTATTTGTGCAAAATATCAGATTTAGTGAGGGGTTCCCGCTTAATGATAAAGCGCACAACATGGATCTGTGAAACTCACTTAAATATAAAGAATAGAAATGTAAAACAAAATGATTACAGTGCTTGCATATACCATCCATGGTTAGACTGCTTAATGAACATAAAGACTAAATGAAATTGTAAAACTGATAATTATGAAAGTTTGTTGTCTAATTTATCTAATATAGATATCTAATCTTGTATTATAATCTTTGTACTAATCACTGAGTTCACAATTCAGTTTTTAACTGCCATGAACTGTTTTATGTATATACTTTTGCTGTTGAATAAAGAAGATGCCAAAATATAAATTTTATTATTACAAACATTTACTTAAATGTTTATTTATAATAAACATGTTTTTGAGCTACCTTTTTTGAAGGTTATCTTTCAAAATCAATGGAAAAACATGCAGGAAACATATGCAAAGTTATTAATTATTTATGATTTAGTCATGTTTAGTACTTGCCTTTCAACTGCCCTTTGTGAGTGAATTATATAGAGGGCAGCATTACTAAAATGGGCATATTGTATCATGTTCAGGCCTAATCTCAGTTGAAACAAAGAATTTTTTTTTATAACGAGAGCAGCAGTGTTCTCCCCAGGTCCTTCAGGTATCATGATACTTGGGACTTCCACCATGATGCTTGACAGTTGGCCATGGTGCTTGGAACATCTTCCATTATGCTTGGGACTTCCACGATGATGCTTGACAGTTGGCCATGGTGGTTGGAACATCTTCCATGATGCTTGGAACTTTCACCATGATGCTTGACAGTTGGCCATGATGCTTGGAACATCTTTCATGATGCTTGGAACTTTCACCATGATGATTGACAGTTGGCCATGATGCTTGACAGTTGGCCATAGTACTTGGAACATCTTTCATTATGCTTGGAACTTTCACCATGATGCTTGACAGTTGGCCATGGTGCTTGTAACATCTTCCATGATGCTTGGGAATTTCACCATGATGCTTGACAGTTGGCCATGATGCTTGCAACATCTTCCATGATGCTTGACAGTTGGCCATGGTGCTTGGAACATCTTCCATGATGCTTGGGACTTTCACCATGAAGCTTGACAGTTGCTGTTATGCTTGGAACATCTTCCATGATGCTTGACAGTTGGCCATGATGCTGGAACATCTTCCATGATGCTTGGGACTTTCACCATGATGATTGTCAGTTGGCCATGATGCTTGGAACATCTTCAATGATGCTTGGAACTTCCACCATGATGCTTGACGCGATGCCTTAGAGCTGATCATGATGATTGGGTCATCTTTCTATAATATAGACTCAGAATGATATTTAGTGCCTTTAAATGCATCATAATTAATAAAAAATACATTTAATCAGCCCTTATTGTGAGTGACTTAGATGTTTATCATGATGCGTACCTATGATGTTGGGAAAACACTGGTGCAGTAGTTGATAATATTTTTTACTCCACAGGAATTGGCAAAGAAAGAGGAAGAAGGATCTGGAAAAGAAGAGGAAGAAGAAGATGAAGAAGGAGAGGGAGTGGTAGAAGATGAAGAAGAGTTTTATGATGAAGAAGAAATGGAAGAGGTAAGATTTACTGATGGACCACTTTCATATTATTGTTAATAATATTTTGAAAGATTAAACAATTTGAATTTGAAAAATTTGTGAAACATTTTCAAATCATATAAGCAATTACTTTTGGCTTTTTTTACAGGGAACAGATTATAATGTCAATTACTTTGATAATGGAGAAGATTTTGCAAATGACGAGGATGATGCATTAGAAGATGGCCCTGTATACTGAGAGAATGTTGAGGGATTATATTTGAGATTGGTTTTGGCTCATAGGGCAAAACTGTAGATGAAAGTATACAGTACTTAAGTGGAACTTCCAGTATATACCATGGCTTAGACCTTTAATTACCTGGTATATTGAGGCCTAGAATTTGTATGTTCATGCATTACATAAGTGGATCTTAATCTTTTAGAGTATACTTAGGCATAGGCCTTTAATTATCCTGTATACTTGGATTATATTTGAGATTGGTTTTGGCTCATAGGGCAAAACTGTAGATGGATACGTATACAGTACTTAACGTGGAACTTTTTCCGGTGTATACCATGGCCTAGAGCTTTAAATACTGTATACTGAGGCCTGGAATGTGTATTTTCATGCAATACTTAAGTGGTATTTAATCTTCCAAAGTATACTTAGGCCCAGGCCTTTAATTATCTTGTATACCGAGACCTTGAATGTGGATGTTCATGCGGTACTCAAGTAGATCTCAGTCTTTCAGAGTACATTTAAGCATAGGCCTTTAATTATCTTCTATACGTGGGCCTAGAACGTTGTCCATCTTGTATACAATACTTAAGTAAAGCTTAATCGTCCAGAATACACTTAGGCCTAGTCTTTTATCTTGTATACATTAGGCCTAAAACTGGGATAGTCTTACATATACTGCAGTGTATAAGCAGTGGTGTATTGAGGGTGATTCTTAGGGTGCTCAATCATCCCTCTTTGTAGGTAGAAAACAATAAAATTAGTGTATAAAATGAATATTGAGGCCCTGAGCTCCCACTTCAGAGGAAAACAAGCAACCTCCCCCTTGAGAAGAAAAGACCACAATGTCAGAGAAAATAAAATAAAGTCACTAGAAAATTTGCCCAACAGGAGAATTGACGTCTTTTGTTTTTCTTTTATTGCTTGTCAAAATCCAATCTGAGTATGAGTACCTCCTTCGTCGATTTCTGGATATGCCCCTGGTATACATAAGGGTCTTCTACAGGGTAGCTTGGTGGTTAAAAAGAGGCTAGGAGATTGTTATGTGCCTGAGAATGTTAAAAACGAATGGTGATGTTAGAAGTAAATGTAGCACCATACAAAACAAAAGATCATACGGGTATGTTAAGTCCGCTGCAGACCTTAACCAACAGCTTATATGTGCGGTGAAATTACTTGCGCAGACGGCATAGCACAAGTGATATTTAACAGCTACTTGTGCCAATGACGCATTGTATGCTGGGGGCATGAGCTTTAAAACCTTACACTTGGTAATGAGCAACGCAAGCATTAGTATGGCAACAGGTTCATGTTGCCAATTGTCTATGTGCGTTGTTTTACATTACGTCGACACACAGGCATTAATTATGAATGCATGCTAACACATAGCAACACGGATCTGTTGGCATATAAACACTTCTGTAGTGCATGTAAAGTGTAAGGGTGAAGCTCACGCCCCCAACACACGGTGTGCTGTCGGCACAAGTAAATTTTAAAAGTAAAACTTGGCTAAAAACCTTGTGCTGTGACATTGACGCACGACATTTCACCAAGCACATAAGCTATTGCCGTATGATGGTGGTAGTACTACTAATTACTGTTGGTGTGTGCCGTTGGCTTTCATGTGTGGCAGCCTTTATATTCAAGCTTACGCGTAGCCTAATTTATACTATTGTATTAGCAGTGGATTAAGTTAAGCCACTGATAACATGAACAATGTGGTGTTATTAGTGCTAGCATTAAGGGCCCGATTAACTCCAGTCAATCCGTCTGCATTGACCAGTCAAATCCAAAATCAGTTTGCATTGGCCAATAAAATTTACCCGAGTTGTCATGTGAAAAATTAATAATTGTAGCACCATTAAAATTTATAATTTCTCGCATTTGGGCATGTCAAAATAATGTGTTGCATTTTCTGTGTATTTAGGACGGTCGTTGCATTACATTGTTTACAGGCCACTATGCAGTACCATTGATAATGAAAGTAAGGTTTAATACAGTTTAAACATCAAACCTCCCTACATTAATTGTAGAAAATTATTTAATACAGTTTCTCTGGATTTATGAAGATTTTAGATTTTAAGAGGTTAGGAGAGAGATTTTAACAGTAAACTGATGGTAATAGATGGAAAATTTTTGTCTTCAGATGCACTGGTGCACTTTTAAAGGTTCAAATTGTGCAGAAAATATTATTTTGCTGGGTCAATAGGGGGCGGGGAGCCTTGGATCCGTGCCTGTCCACCCCTGATTATAGCAGAATAAGAAATCTTTCATTATGCAAAAACAGTTAAAGCAATGGCTGATAACAATACCAAACGTTTACTCCATTCATATTACCCAATTAAATCTTTAGTGTTTAGTAGGAAATGTTGAACCAGCTGGTTCTAGTAGGATATAAAACTGATATAGTCAATATTGATGAATAAATGTGGCGGAGCCAAAGCAAATGAGACACAAGTCACAAATGCTAGTTTTCCACAATAGGCAGAAATTTAATTTTGTTTCAAATTTTATTTAAAAAAATATACAGTTCATACATTCAACTTTCATACTACTTTAACAATTTTCAGATATATGATCAAAAAATGTTTAAAATGGCCTTGCTTAGTCAATATATACTGATAAACAATGTTCAAATGCAGTTTTCTCAAAACTTACATTTTAAATGTTCAAACTTCGATTGTTCATAACTTCGCAAGGAAACATCATATGAAACCAATTTTTTTGCATGTTAAAGATAATAATGTACAGTGTATAATCCATAAAAAACTAAATTTTTCGACTTGCGTCTCATTTGGCTTGGCTCTGCCACATACAGGTCTGCCAAGATTTTGTGACTCCAATGCATGAGACAAATATCTGTCAACATCAGGTTGCATAAATACGATTTGGATAAAAAGGTTATTTGCCAAATTTTACATTATTTGTATTGCGCTGTTGCATTTTTAGATGTTTTATCTTTCAAAACAACATAATTTCCAGTGCATTGAAGCCATTTGAATCATGTTTTGCTCCATATTTCTTTGTTTTTTTTAAATCATCAGAATTCCTAAGTGCGAGAAAACTTTCAAAAATTGGTGCTTGCATGTTATGCGTGAGAGTTGGCAGTTACAAATGAGTTGCAGTAGATATTATGTTGGTGGTATTATAAAACCAGGATGTTTATATTTGTAAAAGTGTATGTAATCACAAGAATGTACAGGTGTTCAGGTGACATTAAAACAATGTAATGCCAAAATTAAATGACAAAGGTTTCAATTTGCATTCTTGTATTGGTGGTGTAGCTTGTTGTTTAACTTACTTTCCAATCTAAAGTACTTCTGCGGATCTTGCTATTTATAAGATCTACAAGATTTGAACATGTTTATGAAATTCACAGCGAGACATACATTATATAGAGTTGAACCTCTGTGTGCAGACACCTCAATGAAATGTTAGACATAAACCAGTACACGATTTTAAAAGGTGTGGCAGCCTTATCAGCCAAATCTCTTGTAAGCAGCCACCTCCCATAAATGGACACTTTTATGGACCCGTGGGTGCCCAATTCATCATCATCATCATCATCATCATCACTGGAGTCCCTCTAGATAGAGTATGACTGCCATTTCCAGCTCTAATGAATGTGTTTAGTCATGTGCTATTACTAAAATTATTAATATTACTATTATTACTATCACTACTGTCAATTCATCATCATCATGGAGTCACTCTAGGGAGTATGACTGCCATTTCCAGCTCTAAAGAATGTGTTTAGTCATGTGCTATTACTTAAATTATTAATATTATTACTATTGTTTCATAATTAACATTTTTATCATATTTTTATATACAGTATTCAGTTTAATGTATTCTTGCATGGCTGATAAGACCAATCCTCGATTTACATAGTTTGGGGTAGTTTAAGCAGGGAAAAAGGCCATGGTTTGGGTCTTGGTTTACTGTCTTCCTCCTCTGTTGCTTTTCAGCCAGGTGGTGATGGCGATTTGCTTTAAAAGTCTTGACCCCTTCTCGAACTGCTGACCTCCAACCACTACTCTCTTCAGCCAGCATCTCCTACGTGTTGTGATTGACTTGGGTATCCTTCATGTGTGCTTTCAGTGTATCTTTGTAGCGCTTTCTCTGGTCTCCTCTGGATCTCTGGCCTCCCCAGAGTTGGGAGTAAAATATCTGTTTGGGAATTCTGCCCAATTATGACTGTACAAAAGTTCATTAAAAAAAATCAATACATTACTTTGATTGGATACTTTATTACTCTTCTTATATTTTTGTTTTTTATTTACAACCTAAGTTCTTAAAATATAAAGTCTCACCACAAATTGAGTCACAAGGTTGGAAAATTGTAGTTATTTTTATATTCAAATAGATCAAATTATAAGCTGTAATATGAACTTCAAAATGCAGTTTCTGGGATAATTATTATCTCAAGACCATTTTACTGCAGTTACTGCAGTATAAGAATTCGAGAAAAATCATTTTTTGTCATTTTTCAATGTGAAAATATTATTATTAATTTCAATTTGAATGTTTTTACCTTTGTTACTTTCACTTTAAGTGACCATATATATTGAAAGTATTTTGGTGATTATCTCAATTTTAAAAATTCTCGCCTGCAATGTAACTCATTTTGTAGTGAGACCTTATAAGTGTTTAAAACACACTGTCCTCTGCAAACATTCGTTTAATCTGTTGAATATCAACAGAATATATTCAATATATTTATACCTCCATATTAGAAAAAAGTTTGTCAATAGTGAAAATTAAACACCAGTAAAAAAGTACTGATGGAAAGTATAGAGTAAAATGCATACAATTTGTTGTAGAACACTTCAATGGTAAACATTTACAGGGGTGAAAAGGCCACTCAAATTATTACCCAAATGTTTCAACATAACAAGGAACACTGATTAAAAAGTAAAGTCGGCTCTCCGACTACTAGTTAAACGAACATTTGACGCAGTTTGTGAGTAAACTGGCATCCTCATTTTGTCATTTTTAGCAGCCACTGGAATGCTGTGGGGGGTGTACTAGTCGAATCCAAAGTGGCATTGAAAAAATATTCAAATATTTCATTTAAAAGATTGTTAATGTAAAACACATGATTCTTGTATCCTAAGTCAAATTTTCATGCACACATTAGGATTTAGTAATACATTTGTTTTGCAGTGTTGGATTTGGTTTTTGGCTAGTTTTGGGCAAGTTCACTGCATAGGGAGACGGCAGTTTCAATTGTCACCGACACCATGAAGAGCCACAGCCTTTATTCACACATACAGAATTGCGTGTATTAAATAGATGCAAAACGTGCGCTTACAGTGATTAACAAATTAGAGAATCCTCGGTTTGGGCCTCTACACACGCCTTTCTCTATGCATGCGTAGCAGTGTCTCTTCATGGTGTCGATGAGTGCTAATTACATAACCATATTCATAAGGCTGCCGCAAACGTGAGCCAACAGCACATGTCAACAGTCACTACAGTCACTCGAGCCACTGCTGCACGTCAATAGTTTGTGTGCGGTTAAATTTTATTCGCTGTCGGCACAGCACAAGGTTTTTAGCATGTTCCATATTTAACAGCTACTCATGCTGATGGCTCACAGTGTGCGGGCTTGCACTTTCCATGTACTATGCAAGCATGTTTATATGACAGCAGGCTCACATTGCTAAGTGTTCGCATCAGATCATACTTTAATCTACTACTACAGTAGTTTCCAGGGGCAGACTTTTGGAAAAGGGGGGGGGGGGGAAGCGCCAGTAGGGATGCTCCACTGCGAATATTAGGTCTTTAGATGTCCGGAAATGGCCTCGGGGGCATCTGAACGGATCAATTCTTGCTGAATATTTCCGTTTTATAGACATTGTTAGTAATATTGACATAATTTACTTTCCGAAAGGTGTGACGGAGCTGGCTCACACCAACACCACCCCCCCCCCCCCCCCCCCCCCACC
>JAOTQE010031443.1:0-10292 GCA_025631205.1 Nesometra sesokonis
AGTATGGCTTACGCTGTGGGTACATATGATATTGGTCTATGTATAGAAATAAAAAACAGTTTGGGGCTACGCAGCATTAAGGAGTAGTATTATCTGCAAAAGTGACATATTCAGAAAGGTAAAAAACCGTGATGTACCAATAAAAAAACAGTATATACCACCAAATTTGTTAGAGAATGCCCAGGTAAGCCAAAAAGTAATGGAAAATGCTATTACTTCTACTACTGCTGCCACTGCCGCTTCTGCTGGTCTTTTTTTTTTTCTTTCCCCCTATTACCGCCCGGAAACTACGTTTTCCGGAAGGCATTATTTTGAGGTGCGTCTGTTTGGTTGGCTGTGTGCACGATAAATTTTTAATGACACAAAATGTCTTCACCAAATCTTCAGGATCAAATTATGTGGTAAATATCTCGAATGATTTTGAAAAAGCACCCCATGTTACATGGCTTGGCCGCCATCTTGGATTTCTAAAAAACACCCTTTTTGGCCACTACTCCCATATCAAAACCTTAAACGTCCTCAAATTTGGAATTTATACTTCTTACCTTACCCTGACCTCCGAGTTTGAAAATGGGCACCCTATGTCACATGGCTTGGCCGCCATCTTGGATTTTTCAAAAACACCATTTGGTCACTAATACAAGAGAACTTGAAACATACGCACCCCCCCCCCCACTCTCTCTAAAGAATCCTAACCAACGAGTTCAAATTCGGGCACCCCATGTCACATGGCTTGTCCGCCATCTTGGATATTTTAAACACCTTTTCAGCCACAACTCCCATGTCCAAACTTTAACGTCTTCAAATTTTAAATTTAAACTCATTAACTCGACCGGGCGGTGTAATGCTGTTAACCTTTAGTTCCTTTATAGTTTCTTTCTTTATTCTTGGTTTGTTTCAATGCATATGGATCTCTTTTCATTTAATTTTCAAGCAACAGTACAGTTTGCGCCATTATGCACTGTTATCAGCCTTATCTGTTAACTCGTCATAGGATAGGTCACTATACTTTATTGTCTCAGCTAGCTACAAACTTGTCATCTCAATTTAAGCAATTTTCAATTTTTAGTCATGTTCTTTGGCAAATCATGATTTTGACGGGTGTAGTGGGAGGCATTTTTTTGTACTTACACCCTAAGGAATGACAGTGATGGATTTAATCGTGAGCTTTCTTATAAAGTACGACAACAAAGTGGCCTGTACGCTGTCGGTTGACTAATCAGTTGTTTTTAGAAGCAAATTGATCGTGTTATTTTTTTGCGTTTTCATTCAAAATAATGTCCAGTGTTAGTTTAGCTTTAGTGTGAGGAAATCTTTAATTGGAATACTGTAGTAGTTCAAGAGTTACGCCCATGTAAAGACAAAATATCCACTTTATAAAAATGACTTGTGCGAAAGCAGTGGGAACTCTTGCTGTGAATGAGTGTTTAGCCTGGTTTGAAGTATTAGGAATTCAAGAGATCCATATGGGGATCCCGGGGTGCACGCCCTCAAAACCCTTCCGATATATTATATTGGAAGGGCTTTCAGGAATTGTATCAGAAGGATTTTCATGGTGTGCACCCGGGATCAGTATTTATGGATCTCTTGAAATCCCAATGCTTTAAACCAGTCTAAACACGCATTCACACAAGAGTTCCCACTGCGTTCGCGCAATCATATTTACGCTATTGACCTTTAAACATCACACCAAGTAAATTTCCCATCAGATGAAATTTCTCAGTTGCATGTACTACGACCGGGCCTTAGCGCTCTCCTTCATTCGTAAATCACATTCAGGTTGAGGCATTAAACACAAAGATTTTCGTTCCTGGTTAAGTGCTATTACTAATTCTCTACTGTGTAGTTTTCAATGGGCAACTTCAGACATATTCTCATGGAATTCTCACAGAAAAAAGGCATCTGTATATACATTCACGTAAGGGATGTTTTTAGTAAATTTAGATTCTTTACTTAATGTTGTTTTATGTTTGGCCATACTTTGGTACTAATTTTTACCACCTAATGAACACCAGTCGACTAATTACGTTGACTGAGACAATTACTTATTGACAATTAATTATTATTATGCGATTATTTTAAAACTATTATTATGCGATTATTTTATAACTAAAGAATGAGTAGGATTGGACGAAAAACCCGAAATACTAGGCCTACATCTCAGAATACACCGCTGCCGACAATACACCTGAAGACGCAAGCTCATCCAATAGCCTCTCAGCGTCGGACATTCCAGCTTTTGTTCTACCACCTGGTATTGATTACAAAAGACTTGCAACTACACGTGCATTCCGCTATTTCAGAATTTCGCGTGCATTCCGCTATTTCAGAATTTCAATGCAAGGTACATATTACATTGGATTCTATACATATGCAAGAAAAAAACTAGAGGGAGACCTGAACCAATCCATTGAGTTTCTAAGCTCAAAATTTGACAGTTTGAGCTCAAAGATAACACCATTGATGAAGGAAAATATAGAATTAAAAGCCGAATTAAAGGAGCATGCTTTGATACACGATGATTTGATTAATAAGCAGGAGAGATTCTCTCGTAGAAACAATATGAGAATTGTGGGTGTTGAGATCACTGACGGCGAGAAATGTATAGATATTGCCAAGGAAATATTCGTAAAATACTTCAATCTACCTAGCGTAAGAATTGAGCGAGCCCATCGAGATGGCCGTGGAAACAAGGGTAGATCGCCGCATTTGCTAGTCAAACTGCTGTCTTATCAAGATAAAATGGATATCCTGAAACAGTCACGCTCAGTCTGCAAACATAAGGATTTTTTTATAACTGATGACCTAACAAAGCATGATCTAACGCAGAAGAGAAAATGTTGTAAACAAGTAATGGATCTCTACGACAAAGGAACCAAACTGAAGTTCTTCGCTAGAAAGTGGAGGAAAAATGGTCAGCCATTTGTATTTTCCGCTGATTAATTGAGATGCTGCAAGTTGTGCCTAGGCTAGGCCTATTATCTACAGGGGAACAATATAAACAACAGACTGATACACATTTTACATGTTTGATTATTTTCCATCTTATTTACTTGTTAATATAAAACGATAGATGGACCGCCGAAAAAAGTACCGTAAGTATGGGCCTACATTTTTTTTTAAATGCTCGCTGCCAGTGAAATAACTCTGTAGACACCATGTTATTTACTTAACGCTAGCCTACTGATGAATTCACTCGTCCTTGACAGTGATTATTTTAATTGCATTAATGCTGTGAGGGCCTATAGAAACGGAAATTTGTTGCGCTATTTTGGTGGCGGTCCATTCATCTTGTATATATTAGGAGCTGCTACCACTCTATTCAATCTATATCTTTATTACTAACAATGTTTTTTATGTCCACCTGCCTTTTTTTTACAATATTTGTGTATAATGAAAGATGCATTAAGAAGTTGTACCGAGCACTAAAATGTAAGGTTATTGTTTCGAATGTTATATTTTAACTTTAAATGATTGTCTTGTTGAATGGACAACTCTTCCATTTAATGATTTAGATGGTACTGAAATTGCCATGCTCAATAATAATCGGTTTGTAAATATATGTGATACTCCAAATACCACCTTCAATCCTATTGTTGACAATAGTGATGCAAAATATGATGAACAGCTGGAACCATCACAAAACTTTTTGCATCAGTATTCTCAAACGCTTGAAAACTGCAAATATATGGGAGATGTAGATTTCAATAATATGGCCAAACAAATGCCAACCCATACATTTTCATTATTCTATCTTAACATCAGAAGCCTTTCTAAACATCTTGAGGATATTGACTATTATTTATCTACATTGAAACATACCTTTTCTATTATTGGTTTTTCCGAAACTTGGCTTAGCACTACATCTATTACACCTCATATCAATCACTATAATATTTATTCTAAAGACCGAATTGGCCGTAAAGGAGGTGGTATTTGTCTTTGTGTCAATGACCACCTAAATTTTAGTCCTAGACCTGATCTTACGCTTGATATCAATGTATGTGAATCACTTTTTATTGAAATCGTAAATGAATCCAGCAAAAATATTATTGTCGGTATCGTTTATACAGCACCTGGCTTAAATGTGCATCAATTTCCATTGAAGAAACTATAATAAAAATAAACATGGAAAACAAAAAGTGCTATATTATGGGTGACTATAACATTAATCTACTTAATCATAACTATCATAACCTTACTAGTGAATTTATTAAAATATAATGTCGAACTCTTTTTATCCGTTGATATCCAAGCCTACACGTATTTCCGAAAAATCTGCCTCGTTGATTGATAACATATTCACCAATGCAATTGATGCTAATATTATATCAGCTTCAGGGGTTCTAATTAGTGACATATCTGATCATCTTCCGATATTCCAAATTGTTTCTTCTGTTAAACCAACCAGAACCACAAATACACATCCTTTAACTAAGGTCGTAGTTAACAATCAATCAATGCGTTAAACGATGAATTAAACTTAGTTGATTGGTCTGTGGTTTATCAAAAAAGTGATCCTAATGATGCTTACAATTGCTTTTATAACATTTACAAAAATGTACACGATAAACATTGTGTTCAAATTAAGTCCCGTAACATCAATAAGAGTAAACAACCCTGGATGAGTTCTGGCCTTGTGAAATCGAGTCAATGGAAGCATATATTATATAAAAGGTTCTTGAAGTCTCCTACCATAAATAATAAACAAACATATACAAAATATCGTAATAAGTTCATTAAGCTTTGTCGAATTGCAAAAAAACAATTTTCTATAAATAAATTTGAACAAAAGGAAATATTAAGCAAACGTAGAATGTTATAAATTCTGTGATACGGCCTCATGGAAGTAACTTTTCTATTCGAAATACCCCTTGTCACAACAACGTACGTATAACTGGAAGTCAAAATATTGCCGATTATTTTAATCATTACTTTGTAAACATTGGGCCAGAAGTTGTGAAAGCGATTACTCCACCTACTGTTCAATTAGTACCTTCTGATTACTTAAAAGATAACCTTTGTCACTCTTTTTTCTTAACACCTGTCATTGAACAAGATGTCTATGATATTATACAAAATCTTGATCCTAATAAAAGCTCAGGTTTTGACAATATATCGACGAAGGTAGTAAACGGCACTGTATCTTCAATCTTAAAACCACTGACTTATATTTTTAATCAATCGTTTGCAAAATGCATCTTTCCTGATAACCTCAAAATTGCTAAAGTATTGCCAATCTTTAAAAAAGGTCAACATGATAACTTTTCAAATTATCGACCCATATCTGTATTGCCAGTCTTTTCAAAAATACTTGAAAAACTGATGTACTCCAAATTATACCCTTTTTTAGATAAATATAATATCCTTAATTGATCACCAATTTGGTTTTCGAGAAAAGCACTCGACATCCAATGCTATCATGGATCTCGTCACAAATATCACAACGGCATTTGAAAATAAAAAATATCTAGTCAGTGTTTTTATGGATCGCTCTAAGGCCTTTGACGTTATTGATCATGATATTTTGCTCAAAAAAATGTTTCACTATGGAATCAGAGGTGATGCTTTAAATTGGTTTTCAGTTACTTAAGCTCAAGAAAACAATATGTTCATGTGAACTCAAAAGAATCTAACTTGTTAAATATCAGGTACGGAGTACCACAGGAGTCGGTATTAGGCCCACTGCTGTTCCTCATTTATATCAATGATATTCATTCCGTTAGTGACGTACTTAAGACTGTATCGTTTGCTGATGACACAACTATATTTCTATCTGGTGATAATATCAATCGGCTTATAACCGATGTCAACAATGAACTCGTAAAGGTATCGGACTGGCTTAGTATCAACAAATTCCTATTAAATGTTACTAAAACAAACTATGTTATCTTCCGGCCAAGTAAAAAGAAATATCCCCCAATAATTAATTCCTTAAACATTAATGGTTCACCAATTCTCGAGAAGAAAGAAGTTCAGTTTTTGGGTATAATCTTAAATGAACATATTATTTGGAAACCCCATATTGACTCTATAGCAAGAAAGATATCTAAATCGGTAGGGGTAATTTGTAAAGTCAAGCAGTTCTTCCCGAAACATATTTTACTCGCTCTCTATAACACCCTTAATTTGCTGTACCTTCAATATGGAAATGTAATTTGGGGAAATAATTTTCCAACTAATATTGCTAAATTACACAATCTACAAAAACGTATTATATACGTATTATTACCGCATCTGGATATAGGTGCAGTACCGAACCACTTTTTCGTCAAAATAACCTTAGAAATATTTATGACAAAATAAAATTCAAGTTGGATGCTTTATGTATCGATATACCCATAACCAATTACCGAGTGTTTTTATGGTCTTTTTCAGTTTACTGGCAATGTCCATGACCATCTGACAAGACAATGCAATCGGCTTCATGTTCCATTTGTCAGGCTTACTAAAAGCCAATTTTCAATTCGTGTCCATGGTCCTCACACATGGAATGCTATAGATAATGAATTAAAACAACGTGTTACCCTTAATAACTTTAAGAAGCTTCTAAAAAAGAAAATTATTTCAACATATCAAGAAATATAAAATATATACCGTCAGTGAGGATATTGATGAGTTGAAATATGTATGCATATGTAAATATTGTTACGTTTTTTTTAATAATAAATATCCAAGGTATTGTTACTTGACGGTTTACACAATCCTGATTATGAATAACTATAAGGCCCTGTGGCTGAGTGGTATAGTTGTCTGCATATCAAGCAGGATTCTCCACCTCGGTTGGAGCGGCTTAATTTTACTCTTAGCTGATTTTCTCATTGTTTACGTTTCTATGTATGTATACATGTATAAATTTTAGATAAGTGTCCAAACGTAATGACACATATTATATATTATTTCTAATGATACATTGGTTGGTCACAATGATTATGTGATGGTATTTAAATAACTTTTTTCTTGTCTTGTATAATTTTTGTCCTTATTTTTTAGTTACATTATAAGTTAAGGGACAGCTGAGACAAGCTTCGGGTTCTAAGCTGTTTCCCTCACCATTGTACTGTATTTGTAATTTCTGTTTTTATGGTGGAATAAATGTTTTGATTGATTGATTGATTGAAAACATACCCGCACACAATAAAGCAATGATGGCATCAATCTCTGTGTACAATTTTTATCTGTAAATGCTATAATTTGATACGCAAGTGAAAAACTACATAGGAAGTCGAAGCAACCTAAAAAAGTTATTTAAAAAAAATAAGAATACGCTAAATTTGTACTGATAAAATAAATTGATGGAATATTCCATTCTCTTTCCCTCTCTCACTGTCTCAGTAATAGAGGGCGCAATTTGCCAATAATGTATGGTGTACTAGAAAATGTGACTTTTATCAGGAAATATTTTTAGGATCTCTGACTTCTCAATGACACTATTGATTGACAGATTTAAGATTTATTTGGTCCCTATGGACATACATGACAGGTATGATTGCTCAAATAAGAATACAATAACATGCAAAGTCTGGTTTACCGTATCTATATATAAATTTACGTAAGGGATATTTTCAGTGAATCTGGCGTAACTTCTGGATTATTTACTCAAATGTTATTTAATGTTGGGGCATAATTGTGGTACTAATCTTTACCACCTAATGAAAACCAGTCAACTAATTAACTTTAACTAATTAGACAATGGTTATTGGCAATTAAAACAAATTTTTTGCTAAGGTATTTGCCTCGAATAGGGGCATTTACAGATGCTTCAGGCTTTCCCTGGTGTTCATGTAGAAACATATTTGCACACAATAATACAATATTATCATCATCTCTGTCGACAATTTTTATCTGTAAATTGATGGAATTTGGTCATCATGTTCACAAGAATATCGTAAGTCCAACTATGTAAAAAAACAGTTACAAAAATTACGTAGAATATGCCTATTCAAAATTATTGGTGGAATATTCCATTCTCTATAATAATAATAATATTTATTTGGAACGACACTTTTATAACAGTGGCACACATTTATATAAATGATGCGTCCATAGAAATAACAAACACAATATTTAAAAAAAAGGTCAAACAACTGAAATTACCTAACAAAAAAATACTAACAGAAAACTTATATTAGCTAAAATATTACAGTAGACAAGAAGTCAATTCTTAACTACAGTAAAACTTGATTTAAAAAAAAATATGCTATTTAATTTGGACCAGGGAGTGTTCCCTGTACAACCACACACTAATAGCCAGTTGGTTGATTTACGTCTTTTCCCACCTGCTAAAATTCTTACGAACCAATCAGAGTCTAGAGACATATCTTATTACCTATGGTTTGGTTTGTTTAAAAATTGATTGCATTTATCAGTATAATTAACTTATTGATTTCTAAAAGACAATGTTGATTATTGATTCCTTTATTTATTGATGTCTCCATTGATATATGTTATAAGATTCAGATTTATTTGGTCCCTATGTACATACATGATAGACCCGATCGCTCACATACGAATGCAATAACATGCAAAGTCCGGTTTAGGTACCGTATATAAATACAAAGTATTTACAGTATAGATAGAAGTAAATTAACAGTATTTAACATTGAAAGCTCAGATCAAGGGACGAATGAGTTGAGATAGGCATACCTATATATTAGTTCTGCAAAATGTACTACATGGCCTTTCCTGTTCTTATTTTTGTTAGGTCTATTTAGTATTAAAATATTGAATTATTTTGTAATTTAAAATTAATGAGTTATAACGTTATGGGATGCTCATTTAATATTTTTGGATTTTGTACACGGTTGAGTAGAATAGTAGTGTTTTCCAAATGTGGTACTCATTGTCTATAGTGGTCCATACAGAACGAGGTTGAAAATAAAGAATGTCGCAACGTTTACTGACTAGAGGGTGAGCGTGCGAAGCGAGCTCACCCTCTAGTTATTAGTATTAAAAGTTGAAGGATCATCCCTCATATGGCAAACATTTTCAACATATGTCCTGAGATTTTTTTTGTTTTAACCACTGAAGTATACCATTTGCCATCTTTTTGGGACCCACATTACAAACATTTTAAACCGCCGGAAAGAAAACGCGGCGAAAAATGGCAAAAAAACCCATTGGTTTTTGTTCGAGGTTTCCTCGGAAAGTGGTGGCGCCAGGATTTGCCCGACGGAGAGGAGGGTGAGGGGACATGGTCCCCAATAGTGGGCCAACGAGGGAGGTGTGGGTGGGCGTGGTTACCGGTTTGTTTTGACAAGCAAGAAAAAAAACATTTCCACGTATTTTTGCCCATTTGTACGTAGGGCCAATTATACAATATTTTTTATTCTGCTTTCTTCCGACAGGCTGACCGCCCCCCTCCCCCGGGGCGCGACCGTTGTTGTCGGATGAGGTTCTACCACAGCTTGAATTGTTGGAAATTGAAATTGGACCTGGGCCTTTTGTGAAATTTAGTTCATGAAATTTAAACAATCGGCGTCAAATTTGATCCAATTTTATTCGGCCACACACCAAAAGATGAAGAAATTGAATACCTAGTACATATGTAAATTTCTTTTTTTATTTTTTTATTGTACATGTATTTTCCAGACCAGTTGAATTCATTGTCTCGTTACATGTTAATATACTGCGCCAGACATAGCCATAATCAATGTTGTCACCTGAAACCGCTGCTGATTGGATTAAAGAGGCTACTTTTACACGGTAAATACACCGTGTTTTATTAGTTACTTGATAGTAAAATTCAGATTTTTAGTTTAAATAGTTTAAAGATGACAGACAGTACAAGTATGTTTAAAACAATACAAAAACAGTTTGATTAGTACTTAGTTGTTTGCATTTTCACAAAAATCAAAAATATACTATTAAAACCATAAGCATTTCTTCGCACTCAATTTATTTTCGACTTTAACATTTTGTTGAAGTTATTGATCTATTATTCATCCATGATTTCATGCAACTATTAAGCATACAACTATAGGCCTAGGTTTATAT
The DNA here is from genome assembly GCA_025631205.1 of Nesometra sesokonis. NCBI lineage: Eukaryota > Metazoa > Echinodermata > Crinoidea > Comatulida > Antedonidae > Nesometra > Nesometra sesokonis. The sequence goes on from JAOTQE010031443.1 coordinate 9,997, forward strand.
TTTATTCAAAAATTATAATGATCAGTCAATTTACATATATTTTAATTAATAAATATTCAGTTATGAATTTTTTTTTCCTCTGTAACTTTATTAAACATCCCTACTGGAAAAGTGCTCTGATCAAGTGGACTGCAATGATTGACCAATAAATTCATGGCTGCAACATTATTACAAAAGTCTTATTCATGGTCCATTAAATTTGGTAATAAACCTGGATATTTTTTTAGTGATATAAATTTAAAGCACCTTTATCGAGATGCTCCACAATTTTCCCCCTCCCCTTTCTGCCTCGTCAC
>JAOTQE010031454.1:0-13736 GCA_025631205.1 Nesometra sesokonis
ACTGCGAAATTGCCTCTGTGGTGTTCATTTTTTGGAACGGTCAAGGTCATACGGGTTAAAGTTCAAATAACTGTTTTTCGCTACTCTTTCCTCCAATTTTAGCCAAAATTCGTGGTGGAAAAATGTAGGTTGCAACCAGAAGTAAAGACGGGCCATCGGGTCAAAGGTCACTATCATTGGGTAAGGGATCAGATCACGGTTTTTAGCAACTCCTTGGCTCAATTGTGCTGGCAGCATGTGGATTTCGACACCAGAATTTTTAATGATTAATATTAGTATTATTAATTTCAGTAAAGACGTCACATCAAAAATAAAAACCCGTAAAAATAGGCTACAATGAATTTTGATTAGGCCTATAGTTTATTTTATTTTTTATTTTATTAATTTCGGCAACCAACACATATCACAATAACAAACAAATGCAAAAGTGCGCCATGGAGTGGCAAAAGAGTTAAGACCACCGTCACCATAAGGCGTGCCATCCCAACACTTTGCAGAACAGGAATAAAAATAAAAATAATATAAAATATAAAAATATAAATATAATAAATAGAAACCATGTATACAATAAGTCAATTTACTAGTATAAATACTTTCTTAAAATCTTTTTAAAATATAACCAACTTTGGCATAAAAATGCATCTTGAATATATTGTGGCAATCCATTCCACAAGCGAACGAATCTGGTCATGTTATATATCATGATATTAACAATACATTTATTTCAACATTTTAACATGCTATGTGCCTTGGTGATAATGTTGTGTTAAAGACAGACGGTCGCTGTCATCTTATCGCACTAAAATCACCAAGTGTTATTGGCTTTTATTTAAAGCCGTTTAAGATGGATAAACTGCATTAACTGATCTCATAAGATGTCGACAATTTCAAGTATGTTATATTAAAATGAAGCGAATATGATATTAACATTCCGACGAAAAAATTATGAATATTACCGCATTTCTACGATGCTAAAATGCAATTATGGAGATAAACTCTAGTCCAATCAGAACCATTGAACGATATCCCCTCAGCAGGAGCTTATTGTTCAGTGATGCGTATTGTTACATCAAAACCGGTGTCGCCTGCTGAGTGAGAAACGAGTGTATTTACTCTGTGGTTAACCTGACGATTGTATACCATCGTAGCCTAGATATTCAGGTTGACTGTGATGACGGATTGATAAACACCCTAAATGATGAATTTAACGGAAACATGGTCTTGAATGTGGATGTATAAACTGGATATTTGCTTTTCACTGGATTCATATTAACCAGGCGGTCTTCTGTAAACATGTCAACATTTATACGAAGTTTTAGCCTGCGTGAGCGGCGCTCTTACAAATCAAGCACATGGGACCGCCTCATCAACAGAAATCGGGACAAACGTTTGATAGGTAAGATTTTTGAAATGATGTAATCAATTAGACCAGGCGTATTCTGCCTCAGAAAATTGGTAAACCCCAAATAAATTGTACCGATCGCTTAGTGTCAGATCCTCATTTGCAACCAGCAACCAGTGGCAGTGGGTTTAGTGGAGCGGGAGTGATCTAATTATTAGTCTAATAAATGGTGATCTAAGATCACCATCACCTCAAACTCAAAGTTTAAAACACTACATATTCCGTTTTATCCTACTTAGGCCGGGTTAAAATTGAGGGAAGTGCCACCTGGAGAAGGAGAAATTCTCATGTGGTTTTTCTAGACCAGTTTTTTATGGGGAACAAGAATATCCAAGGTACTTTTACAACTGTGTGTTTAATACAGTGCCATTTTTTACAATTTGAATTGACTTTTTTCCCCTTTCCTGAGTGCCAGGATCCATCCAGCCTACTATTAATTATAATGGTATATTAATGGCTTATTATGAAAACAAAAATGATGACACAGATTACATTGCCATTTTAAAATTAGTTTGTTTTTTTAATCTACTTAATGGTAATTAATATTGATAATCATTAATGTTCAAACTAAGTGGGTAAAATTAAAATGTCATTAAAATTTCATGGTTAAACGTTAATATGTCTTTCCAGATGTGACTCATGCCACTTGTCTGAGCAATGTTTCATTAAGTCTGTATAGGTTTTAAAGTGATTGCTATTCACATCAAAACTGTGTCGATTAGGCTATATAGCGAGGTTTCACAAATTTCCGAAATACGATAATGAAAATGTATTCGTCACACTTTCATTTTTCAAAGCTGCTAATGTGTTAAAAGTGTATAACAAATTTTCTATACAGTTAAGCCACTCTGTGCAGGCAACTCTCGTAAACAGACACCTCCAATAACGGACACTAATTCAAAGACCGTTTGTTTTTCATATCTAGTCAGTTCATTTGGTAGGTTTGGTAGCAGCCATGGACATATTTGTTTTAAAATTTAGATTTTTTGTACGTTAATGTACCTCCCATAAGCTAAAATGCAAAATTTAGTGATTTTTCCTGTATAATGAATACAAATTTCTGTCCAATACTGCATGGCTTAGAATCATATTACTGAACCAATCTTAAAAATTGTTCATGCTGAAATCAAGTATTAATTATGTTATATCAGATTGTGTTATTTTATAGTCTTTCTTCTAATGTATGCTACCTCTACAGTGATGAAGTTGAGGTTAGTGATGGCCTATATCTATGGACATTAGCAAACAAACCCTGTTAAAAAGTATTGAGCATTTAAAAAACAGTAATCACGCTTATGTTTAACGATTTTGAGCTCCTCCCCCACGGGTGTCGTTTTCGGTGTCCGGCATGTAAAACTAATAGGAAAAGAAATTCGTTTGTATCTTTAGCCGTCCGTTAAATGACATAAGCAATAATTGTTATTTTATCATGTTTTTTATGATACATTTTATGGTTTTATTTATTTATATGTACACGTGCTGGTTTAATAAGTATGTTTTTATTTGAATGTTTTATAGTATGTATTTTATATGTAGAGTATTTTAATATTTTATAACTATTTTATCTATATTGATCATTTTGTATATTTGTAATCCTGACCATAATGTATGAATTGCCCCATTTGGGATAAAGACATTATTGAAATTGAAATTGAAAATTGCAATGTCGATCATTTTAGCCACCGTATAAAAATAACAATGCTCTGATATTTTTTGTTTTCAATAAATGTAATATGAATTTTTTATTACATTTTGCTCAAGATTTGAGCTTATATGAAACAAAACTGTATAATAAAACCTGGACATAAACAATGAAATGTTCATTTTTAAATATTTAGGATTTATTTAATCCTGCTTTAAGATTCTCCAAGAAGCAGTGTCGGTTGACTGATAAATAACCTTTGACCTTGAGTGTGTAATCCTCTTTAAGCAGATACTTTATTCAGGATATTATCTTCAGACATTGCATACCTCTATACCTAAACCTGACACTTCACCTTGTATTATTATCCTATAATTTGTTATTCCAATATTGAAACTTTATTTTTAAAAAGAGTATATCATGTACTTTCTGGAGGAATGAGTTGTATTTCATTAGTATTCCTGTCCTTATTTGGAAATGTTATTTCAATAACACATTAGTATTCAGTGTTCTCCCAATCAGATATGTTCCCAATTGAAGAATTTATACTGGTAAATTGACCAAAATCATGACTTGTGAGGCATGGCTTTTGGGCTGGTTTTGGCCATACCACAAATATCTACAAATATCTAACTATAGACCTCATGAGCATTCCTGTATTATACTAAAGTAAAGAAGGGAAAAAATGTATGAGAATCAAAATTATATCACAATGACTTTTCAAAAAACAAAATTTTTACTGGTAAATTGTAATATTTACCAGTAAATTTGATGGCTAAAACCATTCAGGATAACACTGGCATTGCATTGTGACTATATAAACTGTTTAAATTTCTAAACAAACAACAAATTTAACCATAAATGTCATTTTCTATAATAACTTGCAATAAAAATGTTTAAAATAAAAACTTTTCCATTGTAAACTATTTTAAATTAAAACACATTATACAAATACACAAATGTATTTCTTCATTCTCAAATAGGTAATTAATAAACACTGGACAGGAATGGTAGAAAAAATACTACACAGTATTCTTTTCTGCCAGGATGTACTGTAGGCTGGGTGGAGGCGGACAGGATCACGTACCCTATCAGTATAATTTGCTTTACAAATGAGTTCTTACTGTATATTAACCTTATAATTTAAAACAAAAAGAGGGAGTTAAATCCAAAGCGAAGAGGCAGCGAAACTTTAAGTGCAGCGTGCTTACCATAAGTCTTAGTGTGGAATCGAGGGACAGAAAGAAGAGATTTTTCAGATGAATGAAGATGGTAAGATGGTGCATGTCGGGGAATAAGATTAAGAATATACGATGGTTGGGAGAAGGATCATAAAAATAAGGATCTGAAGTATTCATTGGTGGACAAGAAGCCAGTGATGAGTCTTAATTAGGTCTAAAAAAATCTTCATGTTGCCAAAGCACAAAATTTTACGAAATTTGGGGTCAGTTGGTCGAAAAATCTCTTTTTAGTAAGCACTGTTAAACTGTATTTTCTATAATACAGCCTTTTTTATTTATTATTTTTATGTGTTTATAAACAAAATAAGGCATTTGTGTAATGAAAAAAAGGCCTACCCTAAATTTTTCGAAACTTTGGGTCGGTCGGGCTTGGGAAACAAAGATTTTTTTTAGGCATTATGGGACGGATATGATTTGAAAGTGGTTTACTTGCGTAAAACCATCAAACCTCTGAATGAGATTCATGGAAACAAGTAGCAGGCAATGCCGCAAGATGAACAGCGTAACAGATAAAGATGATTCGAAATCCGGTTTTAGTATTCAATAAACTATAGTTAGAAACAATTCTCGTTTCTTTAATGATTTTTATCAGCCAATCATATTGCATATTTGCAACATACATTTCTAAGCATGTGATTATCGGAGTCGTTATCTGCTAGGATGATCCTCTTTAATCCATTTAAAGGGAAACCATCAATCTGTAGCAATGTATACGCCAACTAACGTGAAATAACAGTATGTACATCAGAATAAAATTATTGCTCTGTTGCAGTTTGATAAAGAAACTGTGAATGTGATAGAACCTTTTTTTTTTCAGAATCCCATCTTTAAATTATGGCAATACAGTAGGCTGTTAAAAAATTACTGATTATAAATAGAATAGGTATTATGAAAGTACATTTTTTTTCTATTTTCCCATAGTACAATATTCCTAAAATTTATTTGAAAAATACTGTGGTTTATTTTGCTTGTCATTTGAAAGAGGATTACCAATGAATGTTACCTTTTGAATGCTTTACTGGGCTAGGCATCAATGAAAACTCAGGCCCAGGAAAAGGTTTGGTTTCTATAATTGCATAAAAAAAAAACTAATCTTGTGTAACCTTGAATACACTAATATATTTCTTTGAATGGATGGAATGTTTTTTTACACACAGCGAAAGATAGCATCACCAATCAAAAATCTTCACCTAACTAACAATGGTTTAGTTAGAGTTTTAGATTTTCATGTCGACTATAGATTGCGATGTGATGATATTGAAACTTTAAGCATGCAGCAACATCGACTCCTGTACAGTACACTAGCCCTCCAAACCATTACGGTATTTACTATGATTTTTCTGTTTTGTATCTTGAAATCAACTTTAAATTGTGATGTTATGGAAGCAGGGCCATCACCAGCTTTTTTGCAAGAGAGAGAACATTTATTCAACAAAAGTCAAAACTTCAGGGGTGGATCTCAGGATCCAGCGAAAAGGGTGGGGCGTACTTTCTCATATCTGAGTGGGAGTGGTAGCCAGTTCTCTTTTTGACAAAAAAAAAAAAGAAGGTATTTACCACATTTTCTGTGTTTTTTGGCTCTTTTGATGTGCGCTTGATTCATCTACAGCCCTGTTATTGTCTTTTTTGGGTCTCGAGGGAGGTCTTTTCACATCCTCTACACCACCCTTTTTTCCCTTTGTTTTGTGATTCGATTAGATTATTTGTAAATTATTTAGAATAAAAAAACATTAACCTAATTCAAATAAGAAAAAAAAAGTTGAATTATAGATATATTACAAAATCATGGAAAACATGCCAATCATATTCATAATTTTCACTCAACATCCTCATAGTAAATCTAAAACTTTTTGAAACGATCTGTGTAGTGAACGTCATCAAGTACGTCATCAGTTACACTGTAGTTACCATCACACATTCAGGCACACTCAAACATATGTATTCCATATTGATAAACTAATAATAACTTGAGATGCTTATTACTCTTGCTTCAACATAATAGCGAAACCATACAAATTATTATTGGAACTAAGTTAATTTATTTAGTAATTAATATAAAGTTTAAAATTGGTTGTCTAAACAGAAATGCCCGGAACACCGACTAACAAGGATGGTACGGATGGGGCTAAAGATTTGGGAGAGCTCACTGCTAAAACTATCATGATGATGACAGCAATAAACTTTTGTAAATTTGGTATCATTATAAATAATGTAGTTAAAAAAGACATCATTAAAGATTAATCTTGCTGGACAATCCTGGAAACTAACTGTAACTAGACAATAATGTAAACTGCTAGACAAAACACTTGTAGAATGTTGAAAGCTCAGGGAAAATCCTAAATAGGGTTACGGTTAGGCTGTTTAATCCCAGAGACTGCTGAAAAATCCTCGGTGCTCCTTGACATTCCCAAACATGTTTTAACAATCCTTTGCACATCCTGGTAATTCTTGGAGACTTCAAGACATTTATGGATACTTCTGGATACCTTTGGCAACTTCTGAACATTCATGAAGACTGCTAGACATTTCATGAGCCTGTTGAACAATCCTACAGACTACTAGACAGTCCTAAAAATTCAATGCAATAATGTAATTCAACAATGTTTAATACTGGGAAATCTTGTAAGACTTTTCAACAACCATGAAGACAGGACACAGTGTTCTAAAAAAGAAAAATTGTCTACTATGACTTGTTACTGTCAGTCATGGATTTTGGGTTGGTTTTGGCCCTACTATACCTCAGGCCTTATGAGCATTCCTGTATTCTCTATTTACTAAGGAGTAAAGTAGGGCAAAAAATCAAGATTATATTTCAGTGAAAAAAAAAATTGCAGGTAAATTGTAATTTTTACCCATAAATTTTCTAATTTGCTGAAACCATACCCGAAAGAATACTGGGACATTTCTGTAGCCTTTGAACATTTCTAGAGCCTATTAGACAGTCCTGAAAATTCTTGGACAGTTATGGTAACTCTTGAATAATGATGGAGACTTCAAACATATTTGTCTGATCTGATGTTTTAATACTATGTTTGTAGCAAATTATTTGCATTGGATTAACAGTCCACTCAATAGTATGTCCTACCATATTATCACATCAAACTTGCAATTGAACCCTACTTAAGAATATTCTTCCCATGCTGGAGTCCCTTAACTCATCTCATTCAATAAAAAACAAACTTTCTAATCAAATTGACCTAGATATTATCACTAATCATATTTACTTGGGGTAGTTTCTATTTGTAGGTTATATTTTACACAGCCATTTCCAAATTGTTCACACATACTGTACTATAATGCGAATGCATCTTGAATTTAACAATGTACTAAGTTGCTTTGACTTCAACATGGTGGAACCTATAACACCAATAGAGTTAAAAAGTTTGCATGATTTACTAGAATCTTTGGATATACCATACAATAAAACTGACTGTGATGGTGATACTTCAAGGTCATCAAATGCTTCTCCAAACTTCAACGTTGTACATAAAAAATCACCATTATCAAAACCCATCCTACACTTGAACCTGAAGAACAGCGAACGTAAGTTATGTTCATTACTTTTTGGTTTCGTGCTTAGTCTGTAGATTTTATACTGTACGTGTTTAGGTTGCAGCATTTACACTAGCATATTCCCTAATTGAGTTCATATGAAAGTTTCTACAATAATTTGCAGCCCAGTGTTAGGATTTACTAGCCAATGGTATTGACACTATACTTCCGATTCATAGCATATACTGTAGAATTTCTGTTATATTGACTTTCCACTATAGAATAGCAGGTTACCGTTTGCAAATTTCTGATTCTGTGCTGATATTCTGGTCATAACTTTCAAGTCTACATTTGGTAATTGAAACTGTACAAAATGTTCCTTTTTCTTCCCCCAGGCCCTTACTTTGGGATTTATCAAGGGTGGATTTGCAGTGATGGCTTGGGTACAATATCTCCACTTCCTTCCTTCCCCACTTCGCATATTTTTAAAAAATGGGGACAAAACCAGAAAATAAACGAAAAGGTTAAAAGCAAGGCAAATAACATTTTCTTTTGTCAAATTGAACCTGGAAACTTTTAGTAAGAAGATCATGAGTCTACCCTTGATTTTGAATTCCCCTTCTTTCTTTCTGCCCGTAATTACTGATATGTTTTTAATAATGACCAAGGATACTGTAGTTACCATGCAGCTAGTTTTCCATCAAAGCCCTACTAATTTGATAAAATTAATTGCATTAATGTCTTTAGTTCATGGATCAACCACTATTCAACATTGTGTCATTCTGTAAAGATACATCAATTTAATATTAGATTACATGTGCATAGTGTACTAGAGTTAATTCATGCTAAATCCATTAATCACAAAGTATTGGTCGTATCCATTAACTTTTTAATTGATATGATTTAATTAATGTTGTTACTGTCTCCAATCCATAATATTATTAGGACTACAGACAGATGTTGTTATTATCCTCTTAACTTTATTAGCCAAATCTGCTGGTTATTCAGATTTGGACAGACTGGTTTGTTTTCTACTTAGTATTGTCATATTTGGTTGAAGAATGTTGTTAATATTTAAACCGGAAATCCTTTTAAAATAAACTTATAGAGAGTGTATGAAACTATTAAAAAAAAGGGTTTGAATTACAATTACATAGCCTACAGTATCATATCAGTATGTGATTGGTCTAAATGACATCATGTGGTTAGTACTTTGAGGATCGAAAATGTTTTATTTCCCTATAATTTTGAAAGGGACCAATCTCTCGCGTACTATATCCGCTTGTACTTGGTAGAATGATCGATCAATAGGATGAATGGTTAGAGTAATCCTAGCCTTTATCTATTTTCAAACATGTAGACTGGTGCCTAGTTTCCAAAGCATTGAACTCATGTTCTACTTAAATTTTGTTACAGCTCATAAATACTTTTTGGTATCCCCTCAAAGGCATTCCATATACAGTTGAACCTCTCATAAGCGGACACCCTCGGGTCTGGGAAAAGTGTCCGCTTACGGGAGGTGTCCGCTTATGAGAATTTTGGGGGAAAGAGGGCCAAACATTGTAAAATTGAGGCTAGTCATGGCAAAACCACCAAGTTGTCACACAGAAAGTTATAACAACAGGAAATATAATTAAAAAAACAAAGGAAATTTGTGCATAGTTTGTCCAATAACTTCGGGTTATAGAAGTCCGATTTTGATAATTGACCCCTCATTTTAAAGGTTTTGCACTGTGTTATATGGTTTTACAAACAATTCAATTTTGAATTTTCCTACAACTTGGTGGTTTTGCCGTGACATGCCTCAGTTATGTATACGTCCTTATGTCTCGCATTTCCCGCCCTTCTCAACAAAAATGTCCTCTCAAATGTCTAGATACCGCATTCTAATTTTATTACATATTGTTTATAATTTTTATGATTGGTTCAAATAATATGATTCTCAGCCAGAAAAATCCGGGATGTCTGCTTATGTGAGGTAAATTAACATATAAAAAAAACTATATATTAAGACAAAAAGTGTCCGCGTCCGCTTACGGTAGATGTCTGCTTACAAAAGGTAAATCCACAGATTAGGTAGGAAGAAGAAACGGGTTGAACTAGTGTCCTTTATGGGAAGTATCCCCTTATGAGAGTTCTCTTCACTGAGATGTTCAACTGTACAGTAATAAACTCATATTACTACAACCATTTCTCCTGTTTTAAATTGGGAGGTCAGGTATAATACCACTTAACCAGATTTGGATTTAGTTACATCCCTCTTACACCCCTTCCTTCCTGCACAAACCACTTAACAGTACCATCAAACTTGTTACTGGCATATTTCACTGAAGTAGACTGGCTTTGAATAATATATAATATATTGTAACATGATACCTTTCAAAGGACACAAACAAATATATTATTTATGTATACTTTTCATGCTATCATATTACAACTTTAAGAATCTTGCCTTTACTACAGTAACAGTATATCCAAAGGGTCCACTGTGGGTTTTTTATTTGTTCTTTAAAATACTTTAAGCATTTACTAAAAGGTTAATCCCAATATGAACATGCAATGTACCGGAAGCTCTTATACATTATAAATACAGATTAAATTTGGCTGAATAAAAGACTAGTTAAGTCATGCTTGCTGAGAAAACAATTACAATATCGCGGCTATTTTAATCCTTCACATCAAAAGTTATGGTTTATTATAGTAAAATTAATGGAGGAAATAGGTCACAATTTTTATTGTCCTGGTCGATGAACAATGCAAACTTAAACTGAAAATGCATGCCATATCATATGTGCTTACAAGTTCATGATTTTTTGGTTCATTTAGCTCATCATTCAAGATTATGTGAAAGTGGGACGTGCATAAAATCTGACCTTTTCTGTTTTGAATCGGCATTTATATCAAGATGAGCATGAATGCAACAGCATTTCAAACTAAATGCATATTAAAATGCTAATTTTTGCCCAAAAATGGAAGCATAAATGGACCCTATCTAGTAAAGAATGGTGAGCTGAAGTGCAACTGGTGCCGTGTAAAAATAATGCTCCTTATACAGTTGAACCTCCCTGTGCGGACACCTCCCATAAGCGGACACCTCCCATAGCGGGCACTAATTCAAAGACCCGTTTGTTTTTCCTATCTAATCAGTGCATTTGGTACTTCTCGTAAGCGGACACCTCCCGTAAGCGGACGCGGACACTTTTTTCTTAAAATTTAGATTTTGTGTATGTTAAATTACCTCCCATAAGCGGACATCCCGGAAAATTTAATGACTTTTCTGTACAACGAATACAAATTTTTGCATAAAATCATCCTTATCTGAGAATCATAATACTGAACCAATCTTAAAATGATAAACAATATTTAATACAGTATACAATACGGTTGTCTAGACATTTGAGAGGTCATTTGTGCTGAGAAGGCCGTGAAATGTGGGACATAAGGACATATACATAATTTTACAGGTTTGGCCCTCTATCGGCCGAAATTCTCGTAAGTGGACACCTCCCGTAAGCGGACACATTTCCCTACCTATACCTATAGTATTTGTTGGAACATGGAGATCGTTAGAGACCATAGTGCATAAGGTTGCTCCAGTAAAATTGGGGCGATCAGTGACGTCTCTCTCTCTCTCTAGTTGATATAAATTTACCATTTTATAAAATCTAGTGCAGTACCGAAAGGTCCACTAATCAACTTCAAGTAAGAAAGTATAATGCATACTCCAAGCTATGAGATACACGTAATCGTGACAGGATTCAATATTTCGACATAAATTATGTCATCATCAGGTATTAATACAGTACAATAAAAACATTAATAATGTAAAGTTAAGATACTCGGATTCGTAGAGCGGTTTATTGAAAAACAAATAGATGATTGGAATGAACATCGCCAGCTTTTTTGCTAGTCATCTGGTGTTTTTAGAATTAAGAGTTTTGTGCAAACGAGACATACCACCCGTAGATAAAAATCATACTTTTACCCTGTTTCTGTTTCAGATTCTCACCCGAATGGGCCCTTAGACAGTACTAATGTAAAAATTACTTTCTGTGTGGATTACCATACCTTGTTCTTAATCTTATTTTTTGTTTTTTAATATCTAGTTTAGGTAGGCAGGGGATTTCCCTGAGATCTGATCAAAGTATATTTTTGGTTGAATGTGAAAATGGTAGTAGTAGCAATCCCAACATTTACAGAGCTCATTTAATTGATCATTAGCCCGTTTCATACAGAAAATATCGCAAGGTTACCAGAACCATGCATGCATTATTGCCAGTCTAAACCCTTTTACACAGAAGGTTAAAGTCCGGTAATATAATGATTTCCTGTGTTAAAGGGCCTAGTGGGAAGGTGTAAAATTGGCAGTCTTAATTATAGTAGGCGCTGTTTTTACAAATACTTCCAACGTTGACCTTTGTTTAATTCTGCTTTATCGCGTAATTCGGCATTATACAGTGGACCCTTTGAAACACATCTGACCTAAACCAGTAACGGCAATATAACAATATTTCTAGGGTTTGAGGTGGTCTAACGAAAGCTGGCACTGTGCAGGCATTGAAGGGAAAATACCCTTTCACACTAAAGCCAGCATTCTCAAATTACCACAAAATTGCCATTTTACAGTTCTATGTGAAAGGTTATTGATAACATTTTTTTCATTATTTAGGCTACAGGTTGTGATTTCAAATGAGGTTCTTTCGACTTGATGTACACGTATGGGTATAGGTTTGAGGTAATGGTATTATAAAGTAGGCCTACTTGCACACATAGTAGGCAACTACCAAATCAAACAATAGTGAATTTAACAAACTTGACTGCAGGTTAATACCTGTTTAATTTGCGGAACAAAAAGGATTATTAAAAAATTGCAAGCACTTCACTGTGTAAGCCAAACAATAGTCTAAAAGCACCGCTGGCCTGAAAATGACTGTAAATAGATTTAGTTGTTTCCTAAAGGTATTAAAGTTAACACTTTGCAGTTGACCACAATTGAAAATGTGTCGGGTGCGGATTAGCCGAGAACTGTAGCATTTCAACTCAAACAACTCATATTACATTCTTTTCTATGCTACGGTGTTTACATTTCAGTAAAAATCATAAAGGTGTTTGAATGGTCTTCCCTTCCATCATTTATGGGGTGAACAAGTAGCCTATATTTAGAAAATTAAATTAATTTGGCACCTATATTTTACGCAAAGATAATCTTATAACAAAGAATAGTTTATATAGCATGATAAAATTAATTCACTTTAAAAGATTTTTTATTTTCTCCAACAATACAATATTGTGTTTTTGCTATACACTAAGGAGAGACCAATTTAACACCTTGTTTTGAAAATCCTCCAACAATGAAAAATAGGATTAGAAATACATTTACATTTATTGTTAGCCCTTCAGCAAATCTTCCAACATGAGTAAACTTGTTAAAATGCTTATGACTTAGCACTACGCCTTGTACCTGAACACCCTTATGCTATACTCCACTTAAGCTGTGAAACTGAAGATAACTTTGGAGTAAATTTTGTGCCACTGGTTGTGGAAGCCTTTCAAGGATTGATATCGGTGGACCTTTTGGTAATTTGTTGTGGTAAACCTTTTAGTGATTGGTTGTGGTGGACCATTTCAAGATTGGTTGTGGTGGACCTTTTGGTAATTGGTTGTGGTGAACCTTTTAGTGATTGGTTAAGGTGCCATTAAGTGATTGGTTGTGGTGAACCATTTGAAGAGAGGTTGTAGTGGACGTTTCACCTTCATTTATTAGTTGTATTAATGTGGTTGGTTGTGGTGAACCATTTGAAGATAGGTTGTGATGGACATTTCAGTTATTAGTTGTAGTGGTTGGTTGTGGTGGACCATTTGAAGATAGGTTGTGGTGGACGTTTCAGTTGTTAGTTGTATTAATGTGGTTGGTTGTGGTGGACCATTTGAAGATAGGTTGTGGTGGACATTTCAGTTG
>JAOTQE010031455.1:0-10292 GCA_025631205.1 Nesometra sesokonis
ACGATGGCGTGTATCTCATTGCTTGGAGTATGCATTATACTTTCTTACTTGAAGTTGATTAGTGGACCTTTCGGACTTATTCTTTAACACTGTGTAATTTGAAAAGTAGGCACACTGTTGATTTAAGACTTGCCTTTCAACATGTTTTTCGGCATTATTTCGTTGTCCAAATGTTGTGAAATCTGTCAGCCAGGTCACAACTAATTGTTCTATAGATTTATCCATAGAAATTTTAATCCCGGAGTTACCCTTTTAACTAATGGGTCCGGAAAAATCCACCCCTCTAAATCCGCCCCGACCACCAGCAACCACCAGAGAACCACCAACGTACCACTAGAGCCCAATACACATCAAAACCCTATGTCAATTTGCTGAAGAATAATAAAACATATACTTCAAAGCTTAAATTCTTTAAGAAATTTTTAAGATTCTCAATGAATGTTGGATTGCACAATGCTCGAATAAGTGTCTCCGTTATGATTGTGCCAACTATGAGATGGAATGGCGCGTATTCAAATATGTAGATTTTCAACAATTTCTTTTACAATTTAACCATTGAAATGTAAATTTTATTATTCTTAAGCAATTTCATGTAGGTAATAATTCTCCAGTAGTGAAATTTAAAACTCTGATGGTCTGTATAATTCTATGGTAGTTGCCGGTTGTATTAAGTAAAACCTGCTTTTGTTAGCCTGTTTTCCTATAATCCTAAATCCCAAAAATTGTGATTTTAAACAGTTTTGGATCGCTAATCGTGCAAAACGATAGTTTAACAATTGGCAGGAAATGGGGTCACTTTTTACAATAATCTGTACATCACAAAAGTTAATGATCTTTTTAAAGTTGAAGTGAGTTCAATTTAACTATTTCGTTAACAATAGTGGGGTGCTTCCTAAACACTAGTACCTATGGAAAAAAAATTACAGGTTTTGTGCCAAACAAGACATAACACATTGTGTTCAGTTATATTTTTGAGAGTTGTAAGTTGATTCACTTACCAAACTACAAAATAAGCCATGTCTACATGACAAGGAGATTATCCTGATTAGGCACTCTATCAGATAGTATCAGATAATAACGGAGTTAGGTGACCGTGTGTATGGAAGTAGTAACTCCGATAATCGGATCACTAACCACGAATAGCGTCAAGGTTAACTCCGTTATTTATCGGACTTAAGCGTCGCTATTCGCGATTAGCTCACAGTTTGATTCACAACACATGTGTTTATTAACCTTGATGCCGATATTTCTAACGGAGTTAACTATTGTGAAGACGCGCACCAGGACTTCGACTCCGATAGAAGTTACCGTGTAGACATAAAGTTCGCGAAACAAATTATAAAAAAAGTCTGGCCTCAACTTGAACAAAAATTAATTACTTGCAAATTTAACGATTTCCTTTTGTGAGTGGAGGTAAAGTTGTCAGGTAAGCAACATAGCTGTGTATACTTAAATGGAATTTGCTTATCAAGCCAGTTTTGACAGATCTGTAAATCAGAATGAAATAATTATTGTACTCAAATTAGTCATGGGTGGTGGAATGTTGTAAACAAATTTTGTTAAAACCATTGTATTGTTGCTCATGTTGGTAACATGTCATTTACTGTATGTTTGTGTTTGGCAAGAAATCGACATGATACTGTACAGTGTTTATGTTTTCCAGTTGCGGATCAGGAAATTTTTTAAGGGAGGGTCAAGAAATTTATATCTTCGACCCTGGTGGGTGTGTCTCTAGTTAATCAAATAAGTAAAAACTTTTGCCAGCATAGCTGTTTACAGTCTAATCCACAAGTATGTAGTGTTTATTTTAATTTTTCATAGCTGGGGGGGGGGGGGAGGGTGGGGAGGTGATGTGGGTGTCAGACCCATCCTAACACCAATGTTTTCTACATCTTTTACATCCTATTCTGCATGGGTGTTATGAAGGGAGGGGTTTTACAGAGGGAAGATGTATTAAAGATATGTTGGAACCATCTACCCTAAAAATGTTCCACCCACCCTTAAACTTATCTTAAGACCTTCCTAAATTCAACTTGCCACCTACTATAAGCCTCTGAAAAAGGTCAGTTTATAATCATTTTACCATCCACACTTACATTGTTGCCACCCACATTTCGATGTTTCTAATTACTGTACGTCCCTGTATTGCACAGGGGTGGAAGTGTTGCTGAGGGAAGGGATTATGTGTATTGTGTTTCCAGACCTAATGAAAGTAATTTATCAGCAACATGCAAATTTTTCACTGTTCAATGCAAATGCTTTGTTGGGGGATTTTGCCTTATGAACGGATACAGTATCATAGCTGGTAAAATGCTTTCCGCTCCCTTCCATGCAGTAGTACCTCAGAAACGCTTCATGCCAAGAGTCTCCTGTTTTTTTTTCTATTTTTAAAGTTGGCATGTATGGTCTCTGCCATACAGTAGGAACGTTGACCAAATCAAGGCCATCATTTACTCCATCATCTGTAGGTTTATGCTATAAAAGGTCACTTGGTGTAATTACAAACTGGGCATAATGGTAGAAAATTGAATGCTTTTATCCTTGTAACTATGTGTTACCACCATTATGTTGATGGAGTCTTTGTAGGAGGCATTGATCAGAATGAATAGATTCTACACTACTACAAACTACTGTTGTAATAACGCCAGGGAAATCAATACAATCATTTACGCCTTCTAATGGCTTCCAATGAGGAAAGAAACATTCACCATGGTAACAGTAACTTCATTTCTAAATATAGAATATGATGTCATTGCAATGCTAATGAATCTGCCTTACTTGTTGGTGATGAAATAAGTACAATTTGCAAGTAATTAAAAGTTGGTTTCTGCAAGACCATAAAGTAGCTTGAAAAATCTATGAAATAAATGACCTTTTGCGAAATAAAAACATCAACAGAAAGCAAGTGTTGAGATATGACTTTACTTAAAAAGTACAGAAACTAATTAAAATGCAACAACTTTACTAGGCCACAAATTTTCTTTGTGTAATCAGATAAATCAAGTTTGTAAAATTTCTCACATAACTGATCTATGACTTTCGGTTATTTTTGGAGATTACACTTCTGTTCCAAGCTATTGTTTAAAATATTGAAAAGGCAAACTACACAATATTATTAAGCAATAGTAATAGCAGAGAAGCTCACAATTAAAATGTATACAAGAGTTAGATCTGTTGAATTATGATATACCTGCCAACTTTTGTAGCCTAAAAAGCGGTAGGTCGTCTTGTCGTTGCCAAGTTGCCCTCGACTTACCGCAATTTACTTTGATGAGGGAAAAAATGTTATTTCGCCCCGATTCTCCGATCTTCGGGAAATTTTTTAGAGCAAATTCCACATGTATTGTTTTTTTTTTTGTGGATTTCATAGTTTCCCTTGTGTACATTTTTATTTTGCTATTAAATTCCAAAAAGCCGTAGGATTTCCATGCAAAAGCGGTAGATGGTAGGAAAGTCGAAACAAATTAAGTGTTATGAGTTTGTCAGATCTAGCACTTGAACTTGCAAACCCCTGAAGCAATCCTGCTTGAACAGTTAGGTTAGTTTGACAGTCGTCTTACCCACTCGGCCTCAGGGAACTCTTAATTAGTAGCTGTAACGAAAAACAATCACCACTCATGAAATGTTATTAAATAATAAAATAAAAAAACGATTGTAAGTGAGTAGTTCAATCAGACTAAACTACATAAACAATCAAGCCCATAACACATGGATCAATATTGCTAAATTTGCACACAATACAATAACCCAGTTAATATTGTATAATATTCTGGCAACTCCGAGAAAAGCTTTCGCATTATTAGAATAATCCGTTTATTGACATACGACATTCATGAGTGTTTTGCTAAAAATTTATGTTAAAAACTTACGAAATATTGTGGATTTATCAATTTGTAAAGCACATTGTTGTTAAACCTCTAAGTTCTATCACTTTACTTAGAGGCACCAACCCTCCCGATTTGTCCGAGAGGCTCCAGAAATTTTAAGAAGTCACCTGATTTTTTTAAGCAATCTCCCGATTTTATGTTAAAATTTAAACATGTTCTAGCACCATAATTTGGCTTAGAATAATATTTAATACAGTACTTTCAAAATAAAAAAAATGACCCTAACAGCATTACACCACCTGGTCGGGACAGCAGTGGTGGCGCCACTTCCCTGTCAGTACGGCAACACCCCCGAAAGGGAGGGCATGTGCCGTGTTGTGGTTTTTTGCTTGTAGAGAATCTCAAAGGCAAATCCTCAATCCACTGCTATGCTATAACATAACAGTGCAAGTAAGCGTTCTCAGTTTATAGCAGTTTTCATAGAACCTAGGGCATATAATTTCAACTATAACCAATCTAGCTGACCTTATTACTTTACTGTACCCAAGTAGTTTTATTTGCTTTTTATCAAGTTCATTGGGAGGGTGTTACCATTTCTTGATTTTTCCCCAAATCAATAAAAGGTTATGTGTAGAGTTAAAATTCAAATTAATTCCTGTAATTATCCTTTACCAAGATCTAGAAAACTCTACAGTGATGTACTGTGTAGTTCTTAGAAAATAAATGTTATAATTTTTAATAACTGACAGGGGCGGATTTAAGGGGAGGCTTAACAGGCTTAAGTCCCCCTAAAATTGACCCTGTTATTTTTTTTTGTACTTAAATAACGGCAATGTACAAATAAAAGTAATAAAAATAGATGTACAGCGGCTGTAGTGGGGACTCCTAGCAAAACGGAATCGGTATTTATGACCCCCCCCTAAATCTCAATCCTGATCCTCCCGACTGATATTGCTTTAACCTAGAGACCATTGTAAACAATAATTGCAACCATACAGAAAATATTTCATAATCTTATGACTTGAATCATCTCATTGATCACTTAAGGTAAACTAATTAATTTTGTTTTAGTGTGTGCTTATTATTAGAAAGATATGCTAGCATCATTCTTAGATACACCCTTGCAGACAGTCTGGAGCCTTGTAATTTGTGTGGCCTTATTAATGAATATTTATGACTATGAATCATTTATAATTATGAATGATTCATGAGAAAATATGAATATTTACCTAATATAGGGCTGGGCTTATTTGTCGTTACCATAGTGATAATTGTCATGTGATGATTTTGTGGTTAAAGTTTAAGTAATTTGTATGGGATTATGAATCATTCATGAGTAAATATGAATAATTACCTAGTAGTGATAGTCTTGTTTATTGTTACCATGGTGATGATTTTTTGATGAAGTTTGTCATTTAAGGTGATGATGCAAAGTGAAGTCACCAGTACATGTTTTACAGTAACAATATATTCAGTGTTCTTCAGTTTATGGTTTTACCCATCAAATTTACCAGTAAAAATTACAATTTACCAGTAAAAATTTTGTTCATTGAAAAATAATTATTATTTAATTTTGGTTCTCAAATATTTTTTGTCCTCCTTTACTCTTTAGCTTACAGAGAATACAGGAATTTTCATAGAGGCCTATAGTAGATATTTAGGGTATGGCCAAAACCAACCAAAAAGCCATGCTAAACAAGCCATGTTTTTTGGATAATTTACCAGTATAAATTTTTCAATTGGGAAAACACTGATGTTGTATACATGTAGTAATAATAATAAAATAATATAATTATTGCCTATCTTTAAATTTAAATAATTTAGGATTATATTTGTAAAGAAATTATACAAAAACATACATTTTCACAATAAACAATAAATTAAATTATAGGCCCATTTTTTTATATTTCTAAAAAAACAATTAGTTTGTCCCGATTTCTTCTATATTATTTTTGTAAACTTGCTTTTAATTATGTGTTTAAATACATTCAACTTTTAAAATTACAATGCTGAACACCCAACCAAAATTTATTTCTATATTATAATTCTAAAGAATGTGTTTGCCGCCACCTAGAGTGCTGTAACTGTTAGGCTGCAAACAACTTAATTTGTTGTGGTGAGATAACAAATCGTATATTGTACACAAATTATACAGTACAATCACTAAGCAAAAATAATTGACCTGGTAACGAATACCCTGAGTACTAAACTAAAAATGGCTCTAAATATCACTGTCTACAAAAGTCTTCTTTAAAATTATGCTATAATACAGTATTGAAAGGTTTTAAAAATTAATGTTTGTCACTTGAATTGAAAATGACAAAAAAAATGTATCAAAATTATATTTTATATTATTATATATAATATTATGTAATGGAAGTAATTTTTATTGGCAACTGTGGGGTTCTAATGCTACTTTCAAAAGGATATCCCAGTGTTTATAGTATAGATATTTTTCTCCGAATTAACTTTATTAGTATGAAAGGAGTACTAAGCCTTGTTTGAACTGGACTTATTTTTGTAAAACTAATAGACATGCCAGTTTAACTGGAAAAAGACCCGCGTGGACACCCTAGGAAATCTAGTTAGTTTTCCGGAGTGAAATCTGCCATATAAAATGTACCGAGCTAGTTTCACAGACTGAAAAGTCCAATGCAAAAAGCGCGACTCGATAAACTTCCCAAGTCATGTTGCAGACATTCATCACTTAGGTTATCTATGAGTTTTGACTTTAAGTTACATGGTTTATTTTACAAGTTTTACCGTAGCTATGGTAAAACCACTGTGAAACTTACCATGAAAAATAATTCAAGTGCAAACAACGGCAAAATTTAACTTTTGAAATTATGATGGTCTGGTAAAATATTCTCTGTTGTAAATCTAGTGCAATTGTGGCTTTAGTGTAGTTGAATTAATATAATTTTGCTAACTACAGTGAGGAGCTACGATGTGAGTGTATTAAAAATTTCCACTTCTACCACTATTAGCCTGACAAATTCAGCTGCACCTTAACATCGTACACCTTTTTGCATGAATGGTAACCCCAAAAATCACCTTTTTTGTCATCCGTTGCCACAGAAATCACGCCTCCCATGTCAAATCCTGAGTAAAACCCTGAAAATATAGAACATTTGCAATTCATGACAAGTTGGTTAACTGCCATATAATCTTACATAGGAAGACTAACATGTAAAGGATGGTTCACAATGACAACTCAATTGTCGTTATCTTTTGAGGTTGTTTTAAATTTTGAGTGTTTTCAATAAGCTGCTGGTTAACATGTGTTCGTGTCGCATAACGGATATTAGAATATTACCATGTGAAGTTTCAAGTAGTATGTGTTTTAATAGCCCACGCAATATTTCCGATTTATCAGAGAGTATTTGATATAATTTTTATTAAGTTATGATGACCTTAATGTACTATCGACGACCAGGTAACCTATATTAATTACTTATTGGAAAATGGGAAATTGTTAATGAGGACTCTGTTTATTGTTATTTGTTGCAGTAAAATTGGTATCCCCCCATCTCTTTTGGGGGAAATAACCGTAATGTCAAGAGGAAAGTGACCACAAAATCAATTATTCATTTCAATTCAATTCAACTTTTATTTCAGAAGTATCCATAGTGAACAGGTATACAATAATTACAAAAATTAAGTACAATAGTATGATAATGATAAAATTAAAATTCTTACATAGAGCAGGGAACTCTTTTTGATTCTGTTCCCTGCATAGCGTAGTCCTAAGTTAGCTTAACTCCCTTAGTGCATGGTTTCATATCCTCATAACAAAAAATAAGGAAGGTTTTTTGCTGACCATCTATCTGATCCAGGTTGACCAATCACCTTCCAATTCCTGATTCCTAAGATTAAATGATGTAAACAATAATTATTAAAATTATTTGAAAAATCTCTTTTTCTTGCATCATAATAAAGGTTGACAATAAAAAAAAATATGGAATTTAAAAAAAAAACAACTGTTTTTACAACATAACACTTAAGTAGGCGCATTTTAATGTACAGACTTATTATCCATAATTTGGTCTGCTAAATATTATTTCATTACCAAACATGTGTATAAAGCATCAGTAAGTATGACAAACATTAAAAAATAAAACAAACTTCTTTGATGCTAAATTGAATTTGATTTTTTTTTAAATTGTTATAAAATTTACTGATAATTTACGACACCTGATACATTTCATGGTAATTACCATTCATAAGAAAAACCCATCAATAATCTGATCAATAATAACAGACTGATTAAAGTACATTTGATACATAACTCACAGAATGCAATAAAGATATTAAGCATGATATTACAATGCTAAGTGTTCTTTATGTGTGTAAGATGCACATGGCTGTTGCACTGTAATCAGCATGCGTGTTAAGCGCACACACCACCATATGGGAAATTTGATTAGCAATCAGTGAGTCATTCCCATGGAGGTATTCACATTGTTTTGTCTTTGATCACTCACTAACGTGAACATGTGATTTGGTCAGGTGACCTGTAAAACTTGAGTGGTTTTCCCACCCACTAAAAAGTTTCCATGGAAACAAAGAGATATCAAACGTTTCTGATAAATGAATTAAAAAAATAGTATTCTTTTAATTAATTAAATTCATAAATAGAATACTACCAATGTGTATCTGTTATATTGGTCTCCCGTAAGTGTCCTGTAGGTGTAATTACATTATTATAATTTTTATGGGACAAATAATTTCGTAAGCATTTAAAAAATACATTCCCAAAATTGGTCTCCCGTAAGTGTCCTGTAGGTGTAAGTACATTATTACAATTTTATGGGAAAAATAATTTCGTAAGCATTTAAAAAATACATTCCCAAAATGAGTGTTTTCGAAAAAGCAATTTGTTTACGACAGAATCATGAATATCATTTTATTTTAATAATGTAATGTCAAATTGTTTTAACCTTTGAATGAATAAATTTTAATTGAAATGAGTAAATGTTTGTTTTCAAGTTTCCCTTAAAATCATAACGAAACAAAACAGTTCTGTTTACAAACAAAAATTTAAAAATAATGTTTTTCATAGAATATTTGCACTTTTAGCAGAAGAAAATTTAAATAGATTATTTGCGTTTGGTGGTTACTAACAGCTAACAGGCCAAAAATACAATTTTTATAACATTTTTAATCCTAATTTTTTAGTGTTGGTATAAAAAAATAACAATTAAAAATAAAAGTAACAAATGTTTATTTTATTCTATCCTCCTCTTAGATGATTGTGAAAAAAGTTTGTAAAACGAAGTATAAATAAATTTTCCTTTACTACAGTAAGCGGACACCCTCGGGTCCGGGAAAAGTATCCGCTTACGGGAGTTGTCCGCTTACGAGAATTTCAGCCGATAGAGGGCCAAAGTTGTAAATTTATGTATACGCCCTTTTGCCTTATATATACTTCTCAACACCAATGGCCTCTTAAATGTCTAGTCACCGCATTATATATTTTATTAAATATTGTTTATCATTTTAAAGATTAGTTCAGAAATATGATTCTCAGGAAATACAGAATAGAGACGATTTTGTTCAGAAATTTTTATTCGTTGTACAGAAAAATCACCATTTTTTCGGGATGTCCGCTTATGGGAGGTAAATTAACGTACACAAAATCTAAATTTTACAACAAAAAGTGTCCGCGTCCGCTTACGGGAAGTGTCCGCTTATGGGAGGTATCAAATGCATTGATTAGATAGGAAGAACAAACAGGTCTTGGCCTCGATTTTTGTTTTTGTTTTGACTGGTCCACTGGGCAAGTTGACTTTGCATTTCACTAGCCCATAAGCAATTCAAATAGCCCATGTCTGTCGCAACTTAATCTACAATGTGTAAAAGTGACTGCTTGACACTTATACTCACTAGCCAACTGGGCTAGTAAAAATGAAAATTCACTAGCCTGGTGCAGTTTTGACTAGCCATATTACGCTGGGCTAGTAAAAAATCGAGCCCTGTTTGAATTAGTGTCCGTTAGGGAGGTGTCCACACAGGGAGGTTCAACTGTAAAAAAGAGCAAATACAGTATTATTTCACCAGGCCACAATTGCAAGAAAAAAAGATTAGTTTTGTTTGCATTGTAGGTACTGAAGTGATGAGATCATCTTTTACTCACAATACAATCTTTACATAAAGGTACCACCAGCTTTTTAGTGTGTGGGTGTGTAGAGTAATTTCATTATCAGTAAATGATGGGTGGAGATCTTAGCAACAGTTACTAATTAAACATTGTTTGGATTTTACATTGTACAATTTCTAATTGGATAAAATAAATAATATGCCTAACTTAATTTAGTAACAATATTTTTAAAGATTTTAAAAGTGTGTAAATTTGTTTTTTTTTTTATATTTGAAGTTCAGGTCATATTAATTTATCTCCCAAGTTACTAATTAAAATGGTTTGGATTTTACAATTCAAATTGGAAAAAAAAAATAATATGTGCT